>ML776670.1:2529557-2587724 GCA_009831015.1 Picea engelmannii | reverse complement strand
GGGCTGGATCCCGTCCAAGAGGTGGGTGCCTCAAGGGGGGATGCACAGAACAACCGGACCTCGGCCTTCAACCCTTCACGGGTATCTCCCTGCCTTATGGTGATTGGAACGCTGGACTTGGAGGATTTGAAAGCTCCCTATTTATCAACTTCTATGTTTGAAATTGTGAGAACCAGATAACGGGGGGTTATTTGGATGCCTACCCCCAAAATCCTACCTAGACTAAAATTTTCTTTTGGCAACTCCTGTGGAGGACAACTTAGTGAGTTGTTTAGAAAAAATTTAGATGAAAATGTTTTGTGAGGCTGGGGGTGAAAACCAACCTCGTTTTGATTAAAAAGTGGGAGTGGATAGTCCAATCAAGAAAAGATGGGGTGTTTTCAGAATCCCTTGGGAGGAAACCTACTTAAACCTCCACGTTTCGAGAAAAGGCTATGTGAGTGCAACAGTGACTTTTGTGTGTGAGTGAAAAGTGTACCAAATTTTAGTTATTTAGATGTCCCCTTGCAGCATGTGGACATCGCTTGGTCCTTTACAAGAGTCTGATTACCTAAATTAACTAGATGTCATTGGTACAACCTTGCGGAATTTTAAAAGCCCTAGGAGACTAGCATGTGGACATTGTGCTCTGTTACTATCCTTTTAACTCCCTATGTGTGAGTTAATCTAGAAAAAGCATGAAACTATCCTAGATTGAACATGTGGGCATGTGTGGGCCCGTTACAAACTTTTAAACTCTCCTAGTTTTTTATCTAAGAAAGTAGAAATTCAAACACTATTCTAGCTTTGTTGTCATGTGGGCATGTATGGGCCCGTTACAAGAATGCGTTTGAAAAAATGAAACTAACAGGGGTCTCAAAAGAGTCGTTGTCTTCTCCTAAAAGTTTTGAAATTTTTTGTTTAAAGGGAGATGAGATCGTTTTCGCAATCTCTTTCTGATTCTCAAGGTCGCTTGAGGGCGCGAGAGAAGAGCATACTCGAGATTTTTACTTGCAACTTCTAGTCCCAAATTTGAGTTTAGATGTGATTACAATTTGATGTTCAACTTAGATTATGAATCAAAACAAGCCATCCACGTGGCAAAAAGCAAATAAGGGAAAAATGATTTTTATCCACCTAAGTGCCTATGTTTGTTTGACAATCCCCTTTATAAGTTGAGGGGTCTAAGTGGTGTAGTATTTAGAGCATGCATACATCATTGTTGAGAAGGAAACTAACTTTCCCCACATCAAAACCTTACACTGAAAATTTTAGTTCCAATGCGCGGCTGTCACTGTAAACAGAGGCGCGTGCGCGCGGACAAAAGATGTTAGGTCCAGCGCATGCGCGCGCCTGTGAGGACGAATACCTGTGCGCTTGTGATAAATTACTGATTCTCTAGATTCTGCTGTGAATTGACCAGTTAACAGGTCGGCAAAAGCCAGTTTGAGTCCCTGCAGGTTAAAAACAACAAAAGGAAAGCGAATTAAACCCAATTGAGTGAGGATTTGATACCTAAAATCCCCAGTGGAGTCGCCAGTCTGTTCGCATTCAAATGATCACCAGGTGAGAAAAATGGAGACCACTCTACATACCTTGTTGGGTTCATCAGGGCAGAACATATGTGGCAGCATGGGGTTAACAAAAAACAAAACTGAATACAATCTAACTATCAACTGAAAGCAAATAACACTGCGAAAATAAACAAAAACATCAAACATAAGACACGGGGGTCGTCAATGGTTCCAGGCTTGGTATATTAATGAAACCAGAGCACACGCTGAAGAAATAGATAGGGGTTCCTTCTCCCTCCAGTGGAAGGTTCTTTGGGGCCCTCAACACAATGATTTCCTTACAAAATGAATAGAACTGAACTGAGTGGTGAAAGAACTCTGGGTTATGCCGCTGATGGATTGTTTGTCAAAGGCTGAGCTCTGAATCATCTGGACAGCATAACATTGCTTCGAATTCCCTGGTAAAACAGTGTCCCCTCATGGCCTTTTATAGCAACTTCAAGGGCGGTCGCATAACTTTCTCCAAGTGTGAATAGGGGCGCATTAGGGTTTAGTTAGGTCATTTAATCCGCTGATTTTGTAGAGCCGGATCTGATTTGAGGGTCAAATCATTTGGGGGGCCAGTCTGTGGGTGGTCAGGAGGACGACTTATGCAATTAATGCACCGTATTATCAGATGCGCGGGTTTCTGTGTTGACAGTCGTGCGTCGTGCGCGCAAGCGCTAGTAACACGTTTTTCACCCGCGCATGTGCGCGCGCATCAAGCTGCTGTAAAGCACCCTTCAATTTTTGGTTACTTTGTATAGTTTTTGGCCCTTCTGGAGTGTTGTGAAACAAATTCAGTGCCATGAGTAACTTCATTGCTGTTTTGATGATGTGGAGTTCTTGTCGCCATGTGCAGACGAAATTTCAGTGATAACAGGTAGGTTGTCTTGCGATTGTTAACGATATACCTGAATGACCAGTAATCAAATGAAGTCTCATTGTGTTCAACCTCAACTCCTTTATTCACACAATGTAGAATTTCACCTTTGGTAGATCATGTAGAAGACTTGAAGACATCAGTTCATAGTCGCAACTTTCGTAAGTTGTTGCTATCTTTCATTGGACCAGTTCCTATATGACTTTAGTGACCATGGGAGATCATATTGTACTCCATTGTATGTAACTATCTTCAGATTGATTTTGAGACCGGTTTTATTGGGCCGTGTTCATGACTATGACAACCTTTGGCATATAGCCACCTTTGTATTGCCTACTCATGTCCATGAATAGTTGTTTTGTATATTTTCACATGGATCTCTAGTGTAATTTAAATTGGTATCCATGTGCGCAAAGTCAGTACATATTGTAATATCTCATGAGCAACTAGTTCTTATAGTTGGGTCTCCATTACTCCACTTCTGGGTATTATAATGTATTTCGTCCATTGCAGATACTCCTTTGACCTCACACATTAGGGGGCATCTATTATAGAAATATTTGCCTCACCTTATGAAAATTTGCTCAAAACACCTTTTTCCATTTCCCTATGCAGACTTGAAGTCCATTTTTGCAAATCCAAGAGCTAAAAACAATATTTTTCCACATATATGTTCCCTAACTAGTATACAACATGCATATATGTAGATTGTGCCACTACATACCACGTACATCAGGTTTTGTGTCCAAAATTAAAAAATATTGTTGAGTTTCCATGTCACGTAACGGGATCGATGATCCTTGACCTTCCATATAATGGAAACATTCTGAATCGGCCCTTTAGTTCCACTTGAAGGCTATAAATGGGCCATATCCAAGCTGTGAAAAAGAGGAGAAGAATTCAACTTTGAGAGAAAAGTTACTCTGGATAAATTATTCACTTCATATTGAGTCTACATCCCTTTGTCCTTTTAAGTCTGAACACATTGTTCAGCCCCCAAGCTCTTCCCTACATGATTTAGAACCCCATTGTCTCTCTTATATGAGCTTGCCTTTGGTGGAGGATTGAAGTGGTGGAGGCCCAGCTGGAAGGGACTTAGTTTCTTGGTTCTGAACAGTGTCGACAAAAAATTTTGTGATTCATTCACTTCCTCTGATTACATTTTAATAGAAATACTCTTTTCTCGTCCAATTAATATCTTGCAAATATTTGAATTGTTATTCCATGGGTGTATTTGTTATGAATGTTAATGGATTATTCTATTGAATGTGCTAACTTTATATATTAGCACTATATGCTTGTGTTTCTTGGCTGTTGAGGACAACTTGCAGGTGTATTGCATTGTTTCAAGTGCTCAATGGTGGACTTCATCGAACATCTAGATGAGGTAGGCCCTTTATCTTGTCTTGTTAGCATATTTGTTTATATAGAATAACTGAGATTATAGTTGATTTCTGCAGTCATTCCTTCTTTTGTGGTTTACCCCTTTCCATAGAGAGATTTTCCTCGTAACAGAGAGATTCATGATCTTATCATCATCATCTATAATATTGAAAATGTATGATAGTGGCCTACTTGGAGAGGATTTTCTGCAAGCTCATGTTGTATCTTTTTCACTTCAAGGAGATGATCATTAGAAAACTTAGCCTTTTCCTTATTTAATCCTTCCAATTATTTAAATATTTGAGAATTTTATTCTCACAATTTCCATTGTCCAAAGTTAGAGCATATTTCTCCTCATGAGTAGTTAGTAATTCCTTAGATTCAATATGCTTAGCTTGATGAATTTTTAGTTTAGAATTAGACTTCAGAATATTGATCTCTGTGTCTTTGGAGTCTAGCAAACTCTTTACACTTTCTGTGCTACTAGATGTGTTAGCTAAATAAATGATTTTATTTTCCAAATCTTTCTCTTTAGTTACTTTGTCTTTGTTGATGATTCTCTCATACTTTAGCTAAGTTTCTAAATTACTAACCAGAGTTTGTAGCCTTTTAAAATTTACTATTGATTGAATCATTTTCCTATAAACCATTCCACCTATCTATTCATGTCACTTGATCTTGTCTATATTTTTGACCTAATTTATATCAACATGCACAGATGTTGTTTTGTTTTCAGACTTGTTATACTCGCCAAAGACTTGGGTTGTAAAACTAACAGATTGAACTTTTTTCTCTCATGGTCAGTGGATTCTTGAAAGCATGGGATAGTAGGATCATATATCACCATTTGTGCTCCTTGAAAAAGATTCAACTACCTTTCTTTCTCATTCAATTCATTGATTTTTACAAAGGGATTTGTCTTGCTCTCAACTTGAGCTTCTAACTAAGTTTCCACTAAATTTTCCAAGGATTTATCACTTGTAGTAGGATTTTGAACTATAGGCATAGGGGAAGAAGTTATTGCCAACATTATCTCACTTTCCATTTTAGGTTGTAAATCTTCTAAGGGAGTGTTAGATTCCTATATCAAATCTTCTTGTAGAATTTTATCGGACCCATCATATGTATATTTGATGATTTTCTTAGTTCAATATTGAATCTCCTCTTTTATTAGATATAGATCACCTATATCCATTGATTTAGGTTCACTTGAATCTTCATTATATTTCCTCTTTCTTCCAACCTCTTGCTCAGAAAAAACTCTAATTTCCAAAGTATCGATACATTCAACCACCTATTCAACTCCTCTTGATAATTAGTATGCTTCTATTTTACTACAATTAGAATCTAGAGTATTGGAATCGTGCAAGTGGACATTGTGGTCTTATTTCCATTACTGCTCTAGTATTCAATCTAGTCTTTTCCACTTGCATTCTTATCAGGCATTGCACTTCTTCCTAGATGTCTTTATTATCCATCATTTCAATTTTAGGATCAACATGATGAATGTAAGAAAAGGAATTTAAAGAAACACATTCCTCTAATAAAATGTGATAAGGATCATATTTCCAAATATTTTCTATCTTGAAACCAAAGGAAGAGATCATTTTATTTAGAGTATCATGGGTGGACCTACTCTTAAAAACAAATGAGAATACTTGAGCAGGAAAAGAAAAGGAGGAAGCTTGATTTTTTGAAATAAAATGGAGATGATCAGAGGATATCCTTTGTCTGAGATACTCCAAAACAAAAACCTTTGATGGGATATTTGTTGGTAATAGTTAAGGTTCAAATCACAACCATACACTTGGATGGCTATACAATCCTAGTAGAAGTACCAATCATCAACTCTAGTTTGTGGACTCAATTGGAGGATGCTGCAAAATTCATTGGGCATCCATGGGGGTGATTATCCTTGAAAAATGGTATGAGCATAAAATAGAAATATATTGGTGAAGTCATTAAACCTTCCTCTCGACGCAGTTTGTATAACAAGAGAAGTCCATTCGAACACTAGAAGAGGATTACCCTCTTCATTTATTTTTTTCAAGTTTAAATCTCCAAACCATTGATGCTAAAAACACAACAATAAGTATACTAGGTATTACTGGTATTAGAACATTTTGAGTTCATGAAACTCACACCATTGTTCATGTATGGCATTTTCCAAGAACTTTGCATAGTGACACATCACTAGGGGTAGACCAAAAGGAGGATAAATTTCACTCATAATACCCAATATGACCTCATAAACCACTGAGTCATCATCATACCCTAAAATCTAGAAATCATGGTTATGGCCTCGTGAGGAAATTTGGAAAAAGTAGAGGTTGGTAGTGGGAAGGTCAAGTTAGGTATTGGTATTTCATCATGCAAGTATCATTGATGAATTTTCTATTTCTTGTGGGAAGGCCAACTATTTGATTTAGCAGCCTCTTCTTCATTGACAGGATATTCACCATATGGTAAGAGGAGCATGGTTTATATAGATTCAACTATGATAGATAGTATTTTCTTAAAACCATCTGAAGAGACCAAGGTGTGCCTAAGAGGGTTCTATAGTTTTGAGCAGACCTCAACAAAATTGGGTGAATGAAAAGTAGAAGACACTACAACCTGATCCAATTGGCTGAATACGACCAAAAACTAGTTATAAATAGCACAAGAAAGATCTCTAGTTGACTCACACACCTTTTCCAGATAACCCATAGAAATGCACGTATTGAAAAAGTCCCAGTGCAAGTCTATTAAGTATTTAGATTTTGTTGATGGATTTACAAAGGTACTAACAGCCGAAGGTTTCCTTCATGGAGCCATATTCTACCAAAATTTTGGGCCAATCTTCTAGATAACATGAAGTAATGGTTGGGAAACTTACCCATTTAAACAAAATTTGCAACATACTCAAAATTGTCCCTTTCCAAGCTAGTGACTTGATTAAGAAATCCATATTAAAATGGTGAAGACAACAATTAAAATAACCCTTTCCAATGTTAATTTTCCATATGATGCCACCTTTTACCTACATCATATGGAAATTACTGCAATTTATTAGAAAGTACCTTGAATGCGTGCAACATTAATGAAAGAAATGAAGGGAAATAAATGCAAAAAATCATGTCGAGGTTTCCCCATAACATAAAACCAACATTATTTCATAGCGGTTTGGAATCCATAAATCAATTTTGAAAACCATTTTTTCATTTCTCTAAAAACATTTTGCGTTCTTGTGTCGTCCCGTGGTATATTTCAGGGGATAGTTCCCTTGCTATCTATCAAGCACTTATTGCTTTGAAATGACTCTGGGTTGTTAGATCATACTGTATATCTATTATTAGATATTTCAAAGAAGAAAGGCTTTGATATAAAATGGGCACAATTTTCTTTGAAATGGATATCCATCATTAGATTAAATCCAATGACAACTATTGGATATTTCACAGTGAAAAACATCAATTAACCATATATTACATTGTCCCTTCGTCGTATGATCTCGCAATTTAAACAAAGTTCAATATTTCAGAGTCAAAAACTATATTAACCATCGATTTCTTCTACCACTAAAATGAAACATGGGTTATCCAATTACGTCTACAATAAATCTCATAGTCGGATAATAATCAAACACCAAAATTTCTAATGATAATGCTTATATACTAGATTGAATGATTTCATGTGTAAAAATTTGAAACATTTTACCTTGCATGAGGGTTATAACCAATAACAAAGAATGATCATTCTTACAACCACATGTAAATATAAAATGATACAATGAGCGTGATTCAACCAAACCTTCGATACAACATAAACTATAACAATTAGTTGAAGAAACATACATAAAATTTGAGATTGTAAGCACGAAATGTGTCAGATAATATCAGATTAAAAAATGTGTCATGAGTATAAAATATGTCACATAATATCATAGTGAAAAATATGTCATGCAATATCATAATAAAATGTCACATAATGAATGTCTATTTTACCATCCTCTTAGTAGCTTGTTTTTGTTTTTTTGTACATACTAGTAAGAACTCAAGAAAGGTTGAGAAAAATATTATTCTTCATTTTCTTGGTCATTCAATTGATGACTTAGACTAAATGTTCACAAATTGTGCTATCCATCAACACCATTTCCCATGAGAAAATTATACTGAGCATTGAAACTTATAATTTAATATGTTAGTATCAATTCAACATAAAAGTTCTTTTTTTTATGGAACATTTTAATATAGCTCAAGATAAAAAAAAATCAACATAACAAATTGATAACTATCATCAACCTCATGACCATGACTGATGACCTCCTCACCATCCCCACCCTCGCCTCCATGACCACTCTTGCCATCATGATTAATGTCATTGATGGAATCTGTCTTTGCAACATTATCTGTGTCTTCTTCATTTTGACCTTATGATAACAAATATATATGGTAAAGGTTAACAAGGCTCAAATTGGTAATATATCTTATAATATTTTTGTGTCTTCTTCATTTTGACCTTACGATAACAAATATATATGGTAAATGTTAACAAGGCTGGAATCAATAATATATCTTACAATAAATTTAAAATAACCTCTATAAATGTACCTATACCATGATTATAACACTTGATTCCCGAGTCCCACTATGCTTGAAATATACCATGGCCTTCAATTATATCTTCTCCATATTGTCATAAATTTTTGGTTGTTAACATTGACAAACATAACACAATTGGCATCAAGATAGAGATAGACTCAAATATGATATCATCATTGTATAAATGACTTCATTTCATGTTGAATTAGATGTCAAGTTTTAACATTGATGCACCCTCGTGCACCAAGGTGATGGTGACTACATTTATCAATTCTTACCTTGCTGGCCTTTTTAGTGTCCTTCAACCTGTTAAAATATTCATATATTCATTTATAATAATTCTATCACAAACAATAAATTTTAGGGGGGATTGAATTAATACCTAGTAGTTTTTGGTATTTTCTTTGATTTCTTGAGTCACTATTTCCTTTGCATTGGCTATTAGACCTACCCACTCTTCTTTAGGTATTAAGGAATGATTCTCATAGTGAGGATTATTTTCTAGCTTCCTTGATAATGTGTCTGCCCATTTAATAATTACAACAAGGTAAGTTAAATTTAATTACCTTATCTGTGAGAAGGCGGAAGTTGTGGAAGACACAACGATGGTGTTTGAATGGACCAAAATCAATGATTAATAAAATCAACACGGAAGTGGAAAATGGATGGATTTTCCAACAATTTATCGATTAGATTGATATTTCGTGTCTATTTTAATTGCTTCACTTTATAAATTCAAAATTTTATCTTTTAAGCCTGTCTCTTTAATATGAATTTCCATTCTATGAGATAGAAAATAGCTTTATGTCTTATCTCTGTAGATATCCACTATAAGAAAAAGTGGGACCATATAGTTACAATAGTACATGATGTGTTGTTTATTCCAATATGCTTTTAATTGTTTGTGTGGCTTGTCAAAGTACGACATGGGGTGATGTTTACTAAAAGGTGGGTAACTTTCACACTTAAATTGACATGAGATAGTGTTTTGAATATGTTTAGTAGGAAGTGTTTTTATAATCTAAATTCAATTTACATTTTCTGTATGAAGATTTTTTTTATTTTATTTTTTAAATTGTTTTCTCTTATCATGATTTAAATGAGCAAGGGAAAATTACACGGAATAATGGAGAGGTCCAATATCATAAGTTTTTTTCCCTTATTTGTGGAATAATAGCCATTAGAGTCACTCACATGATGTCACAAGGTTTTTTTCCCTTTTTTTTGCAATAATAGCAATTACAACCACTTACATGATGTGCAAGTGAAATCAATCCTGGTAAGAATAGTGGACTCATGGACAATGAATGGAGCATATGAGGACATTGGGAGCCACAAATGTATCCCTCTCCATGTCCAAGAACTTGGAACTGCATAAACATAAATGTATATGTCGGGATGTTTATTCTAAAGTTTCCTGCAATATGATAAACCGTGGCTTACAAAAAGCATACATTTCAGAAAAATGATACCTCAAAACTTATATTTCAAAGAATAATATTGCAAAGTGTTCAGAGTCGATGAATAAAATTGTACGCATCATTATATTTTCTCCAAAACAAGGGATACTTCTAATTCTAATAGTGGCATAATAGTGTCTCCTTACCCATAAGTCTTATATAAGGGTTCTAAGTGTTAGCGCCAATTCTTGCAAGCGGGGTGTTTCTCTTTGATTTCAGGCCCTTGGTGTAAAATGTGAAGAAAGGGGGTTTAAAAACCCATCAAATGTGTTTTATTCAAAGGCCACAGTCATGAGCGCCCAAGCGTAGCACACATAAAATCTTCATTTTGGGCTTAAAATGATAGTAGACGGACGATTAAGTATTCAATGGAAAGGATCTATCATCAAGGCAGATCGACGGACATCGGGTAAACCAGGACCATGAAGTTGCCCAAAGTTTAATGCAGTGTAGAGGCCTGAGACAAAGCGCACATATTCCATGAAATGATCGTGGTCGTCCGATCCAGTAGGGACATGTGGCGTGCGATTAAGTTCGATCACCATTTCGGCTACCGGGACTTTGAAAGACAGGGGGTTGCTCCTCCACTGCATTTGGAATCGCCGAAACACGAAAAGTGACTTTGAAGATAGGCACATTTCAGCATTTTGGCTACCAGGACTTTGAAATACAAGGGTCAAGAGAAAAGGAATGAGAACTCCCGATGGGAGAATCCCCGAAAGGATCGGAACCGTTAATCTTGAAGGACACGTGGCATGTGATTAAGTCTGGTCGCCATTTCGGCTATCGGGACTTTGAAAGATAGGGGGTCGCTCCTCCACTGCATATAGAATCACCAAAACGTGAAATGTAAAATCCCCCAGGAGTTGGGCCCATGGTCTTGGCGCCCGGTCACAAGGTAGCAGGGCTAAGGTGGGGGGTAGTTGGATTTATGCGCTCCTTGAGAGGCGAGCGATCAGGACCTTTGATCAAGGGAGGATCTCATCCATCCAACCAAGGGACGCATGGCACACAATTGACTCTGGTCGCTATTTCGACCACTGAGATTTTGAAAGACAGGGGGTCGCTCCTCCACTGCATCTGGAATCACCGAAACACAAAATGCGAAAAGCGCCTTTGAAGATAGGTGTGTTTCAGCATTTTGACTACTGGGACTTTGAAATACAAGGGTTGAGAGAAAAGGAACGAGAACTCTCGGTGGGAGAATCCCCGAAAGGATCGGGACCGTTAATCTTGAAGGACACATGGCGTGAGATTAAGTCTGGTCACCATTTCAGCTACCGGCACTTTGAAAGACAGGGGGTCACTCCTCCACTGCATCTAGAATTTCCGAAACATGAAATGTGAAAAGTGCCTTTGAAGATAGGCGCGTTTCGGCATTTCGGCTACCGGGACTTTGAAAGACAAGGGATCGGCTCCTTTCCATCCCCAAATCGTGAAATGCGAAAGAGCCTTTGGTGTTGGGCCCATGATCCTAGCACCAGGGTTGAATGGAGTATGTTCAAAGAAAGTGAGCATGCAGGGCTAGGGTTGTTCAATGGAAAAATGATCGTGGCCGTCAGTTTTTAAAGTCGATCCAACCGTTGATCCTGAAGGACCATTTCGTGAGTTTGGGCACCAGGAAATTTGAAGGCAGGGGAAGTAGAAATCCCCAAAAGGAAAAATACCGAAACACCCTTGGAGAGAGGCCTCGGGTCATGGCCCTGGGTTACTTTGATGACGGTACCATAATAAAGGGAGGCTACCCTCTATGCCTTAGAGAGCAGGCACGTGGTCTTCTCCTAAGCATATCATCTCGGCCACTCCCTGGGGAAGCAGTTAATGAAAATCGAGCAGGTAGATGAAACCTCAGCTCGAGCCATGAATGGAAGGTATGGGAGGCCTAGAGCAATCAGCCCGTGGTACCCTTGTGTGCAAGTCCCCCTGCAAGAGCCATGCTGAGTTAAGGTGGCGTCTGACGAAGGAGTTTTGTCCAAGTTTGACTGAAGAGACTCCACACCCTAGAGGTTCAAGCCCTCCTGTTGCCAAGGTGGCGAATTTCTCTGAGTATATATATGTAGTTTTTGTATTTTTGTAAAGATAAATGGTAGAGAAGAGCTCCAGACTGTAATGTTTTAATGAAGCACTAATTTTCCTGGCTATGTATCTGTATGTGAAATTTCTTGTTTAATGAAAGGCAGCTCTCTTTTGGTTTCTATCCCATACTAAAAGAGTTCATGATTGACTGATTCACATGAATCGTTGTGGATGTGCTATGATAAAGGTGTTATTGTAACGTTGTTATGTTCTTTTAGTGTTTATGCAATTTGAATATAAGATGTTCTTGTGTTCAATTTTTTCTTCTACAGGCTGTTAGAAGCTCGATGCCTACAACATGCCTTCGCAATTCCTCACAGAAGTCTTCCTCCTACTCACCCTTATTGCAACTTACTGTCTGAAGTTAAACAAAGACCTCATCTGCTTGTGCATGCCTGGCCTAGTTTTTGAGTTAGGATGATATTGTTTTGAGTTTACTTCCATTCATCACCCTTTATCAACAAATAGTGACATAAGCTGATGGGCTTCAGGTTTACTCCTGCTGCAATCCAGAAGTGACTTATGATGCCAACATTTATGGTGTCGTTGCCAGGGACGAAGTTGAAAATTTTCCCTGGGATTAAATGACATCGAGCCTCTGATTCTGAAGGTGCATCAGGCATTAGAGCCCTATGATATTGCTACTGTGCACTTGGTGACTCCATTGTGATGAATCCACTGTGGCAAACCTGTTGTTTTAGTTGTGGCTTCCAAAGGTAGACACACGCGGTCCCATCCACAGCTGCATATAGCTACATCTGAAGTTGATCTGAAGGTGATTATCAGAAAGGAAAGGCATCTAAAGGAGAAAATTCCACCGCTGAACCAGGTAATTTGCCATCTCCTTTTGTAGAAACTCCATTTTCTTCTTCTCAGCTTCCTAACAAACCTTTTTCTGAAGTTTCCCGTTTCCTGAATTTCGGAAGTGTTCTTGTTGAATTTTCCCCTCCTAGTCTAGGATTGGAGGGAGAAATCCTTGTTACTCCTCTCTCCCCTGAAGATGTACCTTGGCGCAGACCTAGGACCACAGAAGATTTCCCCACTCCTAGCTTTACCACCCCTCCTCTTACTATTGTTTCTGCTACTGCACAGAGAGAAGCATTTGTTGACTCAAGCCCCTTAGCCTTCTCTCTGAATCCCCTATTGTTTCCCCTTCCACCTAGACGTTCATTTTTAGTATCCCCTATTCGAGCTCCTTCTCCTCCGAGTTATCCTTCACCTAATATTCCTATGGCAGGAGAAAATCCCCCCATGACCAGGATGCAGGCTATAATAGTTGCTAGGTATGCTCCCCTTTTGTTACCTCAACCTCTCAATGCCCTTCCAGCAGATGGCTACCTTAAGCAGCTGCTCAAGTTTACAAGAGAAAGGGACATAGTTGTAGAAGAACACCTTGAAGCCTTTTACAATTTTACATATGATCAGGTTATCATGCATGCAGACATATGGATGAGGATTTTTTTCCATAGCCTTGAAGGCGAGGCTAGAAAGTGGTTTAGGGCCCTGCCCCTTGGATCTATCAATGGGATTGAGGCTTTGGATAATTCCTTTTTGAGACAGTGGGGAGACAAAAAAGACTTCATGTATTACATGATAGAGTTTGGGTCTTTGAAGAGAAAGGAAGGAGATTCTGTCTCTGACTTCTCCAAGAGATTCAATAAAATGTACAGTAAGATCCCCATTGAGATAAATCCCTCAAAAGCCTCTGCTAAAATCACTTATGCTAGTGCTTTTGATCATGATTTCTTCCTCTTGTTGAGGGAAAGGAGAGCCACCACTCTAGCTCACATGCAGTGCAGCCGTGGAAGTAGAATCTAACATATTGGTTATTGACCGACTCAGGAATAAGGCTGATAGAGACATATCTAGGAAAAGACCTGAAGCCTCCCCATCCAATTCCTCTCCTCTTCCCCTTCAGACGGACGAGGTAACCAAAGTGCTAAAATAGCTTTCATCTAGAATGGAAAGGTGGGAGTTAGAAGGGAAGCCCATGTACAGAAATCCCAAAAATACTGATAACAAAGGCTTCAGTAGGCCTAGTAACAATGTGCCACGGGATTTTCCAAGGGAACAAAGGAGCAAAGATAGAGATGATCAGAGGATTCAAACCCCTCTCCAAAATAACCTAGTTTCTCATGAGGAAGGAGAGGACATAGATGAGCTTGACCCTGAAATTCACTGTATAGAAGACACTTTCCCTTTTCCCCATTTGACTCAATTTGCATATGAAGAATCCCTTGTGAACATTCAAATCAATGAGTTGGGTAAAGGGGAGAAGGCCAACAACACTCCTAACAGATACCATCTTAGGTCAAAGAAGAAAGAAGGGAATTTTGATAGCCATGATCATCCCCTCATAGCGGAAAGGCCTGCTAAACCTACAACAATCACTACTAAAGAAAAGAAAACTTAGAATACTTCGCCAACAACCAAAGAACCTGTATATGTGGTAAGGGAAGCTCCTAAGCCTCTTTCCTCCTTTAGTTTTGAGCAAGAAATTCAAAATATTAGAATTCCTGTACCCCTCTCAGAACTAGTTAAAAATGAATATTTCAAAAGGTCCCTCTCCAAACTGCTACAATCTGAGTCCCCCCAACCTTCCACAGGCTCAATAAATCTTCAAGATGAAAAGACAAAAATCGTCCTAGGTCCCATGGTAGAAGACAGAGATGATTCATCCCCTCCCTTCTACACATCCCTGAACATACATGATAAGGTGTTGCATAATTGCCTCATGGATTCAGAAGCTTCCCACAACCTTATGCCCAAAATAGTCATGGAAGAATTGGGACTAGAAGTGACAAAGGATTATCATGATTTGTACTCTTTTGATTCAAGGAGGGTGAAATGCCTTGGAGTTATCAAAGACTTTGTGGTCTCTTTATTTCAGCTTCCTATGAAGAGTGTGGTCATGGACATTGTAGTAGCATATGTTCCCCCCATGTTCGGCATGTTGTTATCAAGATCTTGGATTAAAAAACTTGGAGGGACATTACAGATGGATCTCACATATGCCACCATTCCAGTATTTGGAGGGGAACACAGGAGGTTGTACAGAGAATCTCAGTTGGCCTACATTGTTAGTGATGAAGCAGACCCCACCAATCATCCTATCATTGCACTTGACACTAATTTGGGATCTAGTTTATTCCAGCTCACCGATACTCCTGAAGCCCCTTTTCAAATCAGAAAGTAGCCCATATTTTATCATGAGATACATCCTCCAACCACCTCTGTTTGGAATGTGTTCTTTGATGGAGCTTCTTCTAGCGAAGGCGCTGTGATCCAAGTGGATATCGGTGGCCACCCACCTTTTCCAACTCGCTCAAAACAGTTTTCTGGCAATTTTGCCAATTTACTATTTTTAGCAGGTTTTAACTTCTGGGGCCATTTTGAGGGACCAAATGAAGGTTTTTCAAGATCGAGGTTCTCAATGATATTCAAAGGCATGATTTATCCCCCAAAATGAATCTCCTCGATGATACCTTTCCAACGAGTCATCACATGCCTAAAATGGAGATCGTATGCAAAAGTTACGACCCCGGGAAGTTGATGTACTCACTTACCCAAACAGGGCCCACATGACTTTTGGCGCTTCATCTCCTAGGACTAGATTTTTGGATGTCTAGGGTTTCTGGCATTCCTTCTTATTGTAAAAAATCCTTTAGAGCCTCATTGTAATGATCTTCTTGTGAATGCGAGTATCCTTCACATCTCTTCTCAAAGATAAGCTACCACCATTCTAGCGAGTCTTTCACTCTATATTTTTACAGTCTCTGTACATTTCTTTCATTAATAGAAATCGTGTATTACTGTATCTATGTGTTTATGGTTGCATCTCTGATATATTTCTGTTATATTATTGGATATATGTGATATCTCTGTGCATTTCTTTATTATATCTCCGCTCTCATTTTGTGCCGAAAATAATCTGGATCAGTGGTATCAGAGCAGGTTGCTCTTGATTGTTTTTTTCAGTGCATGTCCCCAACGAGGTCCGAGTATAGAAATTTGGGTCTCAAGCTTGTCTCTCTTGAAGACAATCGCTCTCGCACACCCAAGAAACCCTCAATGGCGGAAGAAAATAAAAACAACGGAGCAGACGATCCTATCAATCTGTTGCTTGAGCAAGCTCTCAGGCGACAGAGGGATGAAATGATGGAGAATTTTTCCCACATACTTCAACGTCTGCTAATAACATCAGGCACATATTCATCAAGCGAACACTTTGGAGGCACCTCACCTTTCAAGGTACAATTTAACTTTGATATTCCTATATTTGAAGGACAGATAGATGGAGAAGCCCTAGAAAAATGGTTAACTCTCTAGAAGGTTATTTCTCTATTCACAATTTTTCCGACAAAGAAAGGATCACCTTCACACTCCTTAAATCTCTCCCTCATGTCAAACATTGGTGGGAAACTCACTGGGAGCAAATTTCCACAGAGGAGTCTAGAATATATGGGGCCGATCCCACTTGGGATTTTTTTGTGGATGCGGTAAAGGAACAGTATTACCCTGTTGGCAACTATGAGGACCAGTACATGAGGTGGACCACACTGCGGCAAGAGAGGGGCCAAGAAGTTCTGAAGTTCACCAATACCTTCCATACCTTGCACACCAAGCTGGGTATCAAAGACTCTGAACGACATTTGGTTCTAAAATACCATGGTGTTCTACACAGATACATCCAGACTGAAATGGATTTTCTGGACATCTCATCACTTGGTGCTACTTATCGATATGCTGTTAAAATTGAGCAGAAATTTAAGCACCAAAACAAATGGGAATTCGGGTCTACAAATCCACAACAACCAAAGTATGACAAAGACGGCCCTAACAAACAGTCTCCCAAAAACCAGTCCAAGACACAGGAAAAGAAGGCTCACGGGAAGACAAAGAAGGACACCGAAAAATGGTGTGATTTCCACAAAATCCCCTGGCACAACACCGATGAATGTCGCTCAAAACAGTCATTGGTGGCTGAGATCAAAGACAAGGAGCCGAACCCTAATTCAGAGTGTGATTCTAAAAATACTGGTAAAGGACAGATCATTGATGCAGACCCCACTGCTATTGTCGTGACCGAAGCAATTCAACCAGAAGAACCAACAGATCCTGAAGAGGGGGGGCACCTTTTTCATTCATATATGTGGGTGAAGGGGACCCTACTGCATTTTATTGTTGATAGCGAAAGACAGGAAAACCTCATCTCTGTAGAGGTCGTCAAACAGTTGGGATTGTCGAAAACACCACACCCACAACCATACAACATCGGGTGGCTTTGGCAAGGGTGAGATATTCGTGTCAACCAAAAGTGTTGATTGTCATACAACATCCAACCCTTCTAGAATGAGGTATTATGTGATGTTTCCCCACTAGATGTCTGTGATGTTCTCTTGGGCCAACCATATATGTGGAGATGCCATGTTGTTTATGAGTCTCGATCCCGTAGTGTCATTGTTACTTTGAGGGGTCATCTCTACAGAATACCAGAGGTAGTTCCAACTATTGTTTCACCTAAAAAGTGTCGCAAGGTAGTATCTCATACTGTAAAATTAAGCTTCTTCACAATCTGTTCAAAAGGGGAACGAAAGGACACTGCAACCACTACGGCCTCTCCCCCTGCACCTTCTATCCAACAAAAGCAGGTCGACAAGGTTGCAACAAAGAAAAAATATTCCTTCTGCACACCTACCTCTCATGTAGCTCGACTTGTTGAACAACCTCAGCTTCAACAGGTTCATGACAAACTTCCACAAACTAAGCAGTGCGACGTCTCCAGAAATACAAGCAGCTCACCAAGATGCAGATCCAACAAATGCTTTTCCCTCTCCCTCGAGAACTCAACGCAATCGAGGCCATTGCTTCCTAAGGAGGGATGATTTATCTAGGTGGATATCAGTGGCCACCTACCTTTTCCAACTTGCTCAAAACAGTTTTCTAGCAATTTTGGCAATTTACTATTTTTAGCAGGTTTTAACTTTTGGGGCCATTTTGAGGGCCCAAATGAAGGTTTTTTGAGATTGAGGTTCTCAATAATATATGAAGGCATAATTGAGCCCCCAAAATGAATCTCCTCTATGATACCTTTCCAACGAGCTATCACACACCTAAAACGGAGATCGTATGCAAAAGTTATGACCCCGGGAAGTTGATGTACTCACTTACCCAAACGGGGCCCACATGACTTTTGGCGCTTCATCTCCTAGGGATAGGTTTTTGGATGTCTAGGGTTTATGGCATTCTTTCTTATTGTAAAAAGGCCTTCAAAGCCTCATTGTAATGATCTTCTTGCAAATGCGAGTAGCTGTCACATCTCTTCTCAGAGATAAGATGCCACCATTCTAGCGAGTTTTTCACTCTGTATTTTTACAGTCTCTGTACATTTCTTTCATTAATAGAAATCCTGTATTACTATATCTCTGTGTTTATGGTTTCATATATGATATATTTCTGTTATATTATTGGATATACACTATATCTTTGTGCATTTCTTTATTATATCTTCGCTCTCATTTCGTGCCGAAAATAATCCGGATCACGCTGGCGCTGGAGTGGTTTTTGTGTCGCCTTTTCAGGAAACAATATCCCTGTCATACAAGATAGAATTTGAAGCCACCAATAATGTGGCAGAATATGAATCTCTTGTTCTGGGTTTAAGGGATGCAAAAGAAATGGGAATTGAGGGAGTAGCAGTGTTCGGAGATGCTGAGTTGATTATCCAACAAGTCAGAAATGTTTATCAGGCTAAGCATCCTCATCTCAAGAGTTACAAAGATGAGGTGTGGGACCTGATTGATATTTTATTCTCATATTTAAACATTTCTTTTATTCCAAGAGAGGAAAATACTTTGGCCGATTCCTTAGTTGTCTCATCTAGTCTGTTCAAGATCCCTCTGCCACCTAAGATCAAATATGATGTTGAGATAAGATATAGGCCATCTATACCGGACAATATCAAGCATTGGAAGGTATTCAAAGACGATATTGAAATCAAAAAAATTCTTCAGTCTGTCGATGAATTTTCTGCATTGCACATTGATCAGGATCCTGATCTCGAAAGTCACCCTCACCCTGAGGTATTTTTAAATAAAATTGCTAATCACCATATTATTCATCTACCTAGAAATCACATTCTGAATGGACTAGTCCCTTTAGAAAGGTTGTTCGATGGGAATGATGTGGTAGTAAAGGGTAGGGTTTCAAATGAAGATGTTGATACAACGGAGTGAAACATCAGCACACGGGAGGAGCCTAATTTTGTCAAGTTGTCAAGTAGTTTGACCAAAGAGCAGAGGGCCGAATATACCGAGTTATTAAGAGAATTTGCTGATGTGTTTGCATGGACCTATGAATACCTCAAGACATATGACACATATGTCATTGAACACAAGATCCCATTGAAGGAAGAGGCTAAGCCATTTAGGCAGAATCTAAGACAGATAAATCCCATGTTTTTGCCTGTCATGGAGAGAGAAGTGAAGAAGTTGTTAAATGCCCAAATCATTGTCCCCTTGAGATATTCTGAGTGGGTGGCCAATTTGGTCTCGGTGAGGAAGAAAAGTGGAGAAATCAAGCTTTGTCTTGATTTCAAGAACCTGAATAGGAGCTTAAAAAAAGATAATTATCCCTTGCCCAACATGGAACACATATTGCAGAGGGTAATTGGTGCATCTAGGATATCCATGATTGATGGTTTTTTTGGCTATAATCAGATATCAGTCATCCCCGAGGACAGAGAAAAAATAGTCTTCACCACTCCTTGGGGCACATTCATGTATGCCAAAATTCCTTTTAGATTAATGAATGCAGGAGCAACATTTCAGCGAGCCATGGACATAGCATTCATCGGGGATAAAGATCAGTTTGTGGTGATCTATCTGGATGACATCACAGTCTTCTCCAGGTCTGATAAAGAGCACTGTTGTCACTTGAGGAAAGTTTTCTTGAAATGCCAAAGGTTTGGCCTTTCCTTAAATCCCAAGAAATCTTTGTTTACTATGAAGGAGGGGAAGTTGTTAGGCCATATAGTATCAGCAGAGGGAGTGAAAATTGATCCTAGCAAGGTAGAGGCAATTCAGACCCTGTCACTTCCCAGGTCTAGAAAGGAAGTCCAGGATTTTTTAGGGAAGATTAACTTTCTGAGAGGTTCGTCTCAAATTTTGTTGAGTTGGTGAAACACATCATAGCCATGCTCAGAAAGGGAAATGAAGTAAAATGGATTGTTGAACCCAGGGAATCTTTTGTCCAAATAAAAAAGGCATTGACTAAGGCACCTGTGCTGATAAGTCTTGATTATTCCAAGGATGTCCTAGTTTTTTATTTTGCTTCTTTTGATACAGCAGCAGTGGTCTTATTGCAGAAAAATAAGGAAGGGAGAGAGCAGCCTATTTCCTTCTTCAGTAAGGCATTAAGAGATGCAGAAATCAAGTATGAGATCATGGAGAAACAGGCCTATGCCTTGCTGAAATCTCTCAAATATTTCAGAGTCTATGTCTTGCACTCAAGAGTGACTACATACGTTCCTTCAGCCTCTGTGAAAAACATCCTTATACATCCTAACATAGATGGGAGAAGAGGTAAATGGATTGCAAAGATCCTTGAGTTTGACCTGGAGATAAAGCCCACCAAGTTGGTTAAAGGGCAGGGTTTAGCCAAGATGCTAGCTGAATCCAATTGCAATGCCTTGGGGGTTAGCTTCATCAATGCTTGCTCAGAAAATCAGCAAGCTGAGTCATCCAGCAAAATATCTCAGGGTGGCTTATCACTAGTAGAATGCACCTGGTATAGAGACATTTTTTACTTTGTGCAAGAGTTGAAGCCTCCTGATGGAATGGGAAAAAGCAAGGCAAGATATTTAAAGCTCAAGGCGGTCAAATATTTCCTTATTGACCAAGTCTTGTACTGGAGAGACCCTCTAGGGGTGTTTCTGAGGTGTCTGAACCCACATGAAGCCCAGAAATTTATATTTGATTTCCATAGCATCCTTTGTGGAGGGAATCATTTCTGGAAGACCACACCTCACAAAATTATCAGGGTTGGGTACTACTGGCCCACCTTATTCACTGATGTCTGCAGAGAATTCGGAGCTTGCATCAAATACCAAAGGTTCTCAGGAAAGTAGCAGCTCAAATCTCTGCCACTAAAGCATGTAGTAGCTTCAACACCCTTTCAACAGTGGGAGTTGGACTTCACTGGAGAAATTCATTGTCCTTCAAGTGGCCAGCATAGATGGATCCTGACTGCAACAGACTATTTCACCAAGTGGATAGAACTGCCCCCACCAATAGTGCTTCACACAAGGTAATTATCAGCTTCCTGGAGGATATCATAGCAAGATTTGTCTGTCCCAGCATAATTGTCATTGATAATTCTGCTTCTTTCAAGTCTAAGCCTCTGGTTAAGTTCTGTGATCAGTTTGAGATTTCACTAATTCACTCCACTCCCTATTATTCTCAAGGAAATGGACTGGCAGAATCTTCCAATAAAAGTCTAATCAAACTCATTAAAAGATTATTGGAAGACAATAAGAGGGCCTGGGATTCAAAACTCAAATTCTCTCTATGGGCCGATCAAGTGACAACAAAGAATTCCCTGGGCACCTCACCTTTTCAACTTGTTTATGGGACGGAGGTTGTGTTTCCCACTCAGCTCACTTTACCTATAGCAAAATTCTTTCAAGATCATGGAGGGGAGCCAGACCATATGGTCAGAATAATTCATCAAGTGGTGGAAGTGCAATGGATCAGGGAGCAGGTAATGGACATAGCTCATAGTCATCAACAGAAGATCAAGCAGGCCTTTGACAGGAAGGTTAGGAAGGAGGAATTTGAGCTGGGATATTTGGTGCTTAAGTGGGATGCACCCAGGAAGGATAGGGGAAAACACAACAAGTTTGATGCCCTCTAGATCGGGCCCTTCAAAATCACTGAAGTATTCTTAAATAACACATACAGGTTGCAGTATTTGGAGGGTGAAGAAGTTTTTAACGACCCAGTAAATGGGCATTTCCTGAAGAAATGTTTTGTTTGAGCCTTAGATGGCTCCTTTGTTCTTATAAATATTGTTTTTCTGTTTATTTTCGTCTTAATAAATGACTCCATAGCCCAACAGAAGGCAACTGGAACTGCAGAATGAGTTCTTAGAGCATCACAGGGACGACACTATCCCCTGTGGAGCCTAATGTTAGCGCCAATTCTTGCAAGCGGGGTGTTTCTCTCTGATTTGAGGCCCTTGGTGTAAAATGTGAAGAAAGGGGGTTTAAAAACCCATCAAATGTGTTTTATTCAAAGGCCGCAGTCATGAGCGCCCAAGAATAGCACACATAAAATCTCCATTTCAAGCTTAAAATGATAGCAGACGGGCGATCAAGTATTCAATGGCAAGGATCTATCATCAAGGCAGATCAATGGACATCGGGTAAACCGAGACCTTGAAGTTGCTCGGAGTTTAACGCAGTGTAGAGACCTGAGACAAAGCGCACATATTCCACGAAATGATTGTGGTATTCTGATCCAGTCGGGACACGTGGCGTGCGATTAAGTCTAGTCACCATTTTGGCTACCGGGACTTTGAAAGACAGGGGGTCACTCGACTACATCTGGAATCGCCGAAACGCGAAATGTGAAAAATGCCTTTGAAGATAGGTGCATTTTGACATTTCAGCTATCGAGACTTTGAAATACAAGGGTCGAGAGAAAAGGAACGAGAAATCCCAGTGGGAGAATCCCCGAAAGGATTGGGACCATTATCTTGAAGGACACGTGGCGTGCGATTAAGTCTGGTCGCCATTTCAGCTACCGGGACTTTGAAAGATAGGGGGTCGCTCCTCCACTGCATCTAGAATCGTTGAAACGTGAAATGTAAAATCCCCAAGGAGTTGGGCCCACAGTCTTGGCGCTCGGTCACGAGGTAGCAGGGCTAAGGTGGGGGCTAGTTGGATTTATGCACTCGTTGAGAGGTGAGCGATTAGGACCATTGATCAAGGGAGGATCTCAGTCGTCCAACCAAGGGACGCGTGGTGCACAATTGACTCTGGTCTCTATTTCAGCTACCGGGACTTTGAAAGACAGGGGGTCACTCCTCCATTGCATCTGGAATCATCGAAACGTGAAATGTGAAAAGCGCCTTTGAAGATAAGCACGTTTTGGCATTTCGGCTATCGGGACTTTGAAATACAAGGGTCAAGAGAAAAGGAATGAAAAATCCTGGAGGGAGAATCCTCGAAAGGACTGGGACCGTTAATCTTGAAGGACACGTGGCGTGCGATTAATTCTAGTCGCCATTTCGGCTACCGGGACTTTGAAAGACAGGGGGTCGCTCCTCCACTGCATATGGAATCGTTGAAATGCGAAATGTGAAAAGTGCCTTTGAAGATAGGCGTGTTTTGGCATTTCGTCTATCGGGACTTTGAAAGATAAGTCATCGGCTCCTTGCCATCCCCAAATCGTGAAATACGAAAGAGCCTTTGGTGTTGGGCCCATGATCCTAGCACCAGGTTTGTATGGAGTATGGTCAAAGAAAGTGAGCACGCAGGGCCACGGTTGTTCAATGGAAAAATGATTGTGGCTGTCAGTTTTTAAATTCAATCCAACCGTTGATCCTGGAGGGCCATTTCGCGAGTTTTGGCACCAGGAAATTTGAAGGCAGGCGAAGTAGAAATCCCCGAAAGGAAAAATGCCGAAACACCCTAGGAGAGAGGCATCGGGTCATGGACCTGGGTTACTTTGATGACGGTACCAAAAGAAAGGGAGGCCAGCCTCTGAGCCTTAGAGAGCAGGCACGTGGTCTTCTCCCGAGCATATTGTCTCGGCCACTCCTTGGGGAAGCAGTTAATGAAAATCAAGCAAGTAGATGAAACCTCAGCTTGAGCCATGAATGGAAGGTATGGGAGGCCTGGAACAATCAGCCCGTGGTACCCTTGTGTGCAGGTCCCCCTGCAAGAGCCATGCTAAGTTAAGGTGGCGTCTAACGAAGGAGTTTCATCCAGGTTTTACTAAAGAGATGCCACGCCCTAGAGGTTCGAGCCCTCCTGTTACCAAGGTGGTGAATTTCTCTGAGTATATATACTCAGTTTTTGTATTTTTGTAAAGATGAATGGTAGAGCAAAGCTCTGAACTGTAATGTTTTAATGAAGCACTCGTTTTCCCGGCTATGTATCTGTATGTGAAATTTCTTGTTTAATGAAAGGAAACTCTCTTTTTCATCCGGTTTCTATCCCATACTAAAAGAGTTCATGATTAACTGATTCACATGAATCGTTGTGACTATGTTATGATAAATGTTTTATTGTAACATTGTTATATTCTTTTAGTTTTTCTGCAATTTGAATATAAGATGTTCTTGTGTTTAAGTTTTTCTTCTACAGGTTGTTAGAAGCTCGATGCCTACAGCAGGCCTTCGCATTTCCTCACAGAATTCTTCCTCCTACTCACCCTTATTACAACTTACTGTCTAAAGTTAAACCAAGACCTCATTTGCTTGTGCATGCCTGGCCTAGTTTCTGAGTTAGGACGATATTGTTCTGAGTTTACTTCCATTCATCACCCTTTATCAACAAATAGTGACATAAACTGATGGGCTTCAGGCTAACTCCTGTTGCAATCCAGGAGAGACTTCTGACGCCAGCACTAATATATCTCAATCCTGCATCAATTTCCATGTTTATATTTTCCATTTGTGGGTTGGGGTTTGGTGTGCCTTCCTGTGGTGATGTTTGTTTTGGGTTTGTTGGAAGATTGGTTGTTGTCATTGATTTCAACCCTAGTCATGGGTTTTGGACCGCAATATTGATGAAGGTATTTGGACATGAAGGACAATGCACATGTAGATACAACACCCATGGATGGATAGTATACATCATGTTGTTTCCGGTGGTATGTGGAATGTCACATGGATCCTCATGGTTGAGGAGAAATGAATTTTTGAAGATGACAAAGTGAATTGGAGAAGGAACTACATGTAGGCCCTGAAGATAATTAAAGAACATAATTACAAAATAAGAAAGTGTCAGGTCAGCCCTAATGCTAAAGGAAGTGACATAAATGGTACAAATAAATATCATTCTACATTCATTTGATACACAAGTCGAATTTTAGAGGAAATCAGAAGTAAAGAAGGCCGGATTTCAAGGGAGGATGAAATCTTTTGATGATGTGTTCTAAGGTATGTTATTTTCAGGTCATCTTACCATTTTTGCTATAACTTTTTTTCTAGAACGACTCAGATGGTGAAATTTCTATGGTATTGAGAAGACATATCAAGGTACCAGTGGTAAAATTTTCATCTCTTGATTCGCTATAATTATGGAGATACACTTTGTGGAAGATAGGTTTTTTTACTAGTCCTGAAGCTAGTCAATAAACAGGTGTTCCGGGTAAAACAGTCATAACTTCTTCATAGAGAATCCAAATGAAGTGGGAAAAATTGCATTGGAAACAGTACGGACTATAGTTTCGTGTGTGTGAGTTTCAGAATCTGATGTGAAATATTGAGCGTGGGGAATTCTGTACAAGTTCGGTCTCCTGAATAAACCAGAATTGAACAAGGTCTACCATTCTCTCTATAACTTATTTTTGGAGAGGATTCAAGGAGTGAAACTTGGAGAATTTTTAGAGAATACATTTAGTAATATTATCTACAGGATCATAGTATTCCATGAATTGAATAATTTCATAAATTGAAGAAGTCTCAGGAAGAATTACCAGGTTCTATGTGATGGTTGGTTGATGGTGATGATTTAATGTAAAGTTTTATTATTTCTCATATATTCTTGGGTGGAAGGAAGGGAAAAGGATGGAGAGTTAAACCCTCTCTTGATATTGGAGGATTTTGTCTTCCTCTTGGAGTTTTATCCCTCCCTTTACATTTGGAAGTTGTAGCTACCTTTGGAAGTCATTACTTCCCTTGAACAATAACTATTGATTATTTCTCATATATTGTGCATGGTGTATTGTGGTGTATTGGATATAGTTGAATGGTTTAAGTATAAGTTGAAAAAGGTTTTAAATTGTACTTGATACTGATTCACCCCCCTCTCAATATCAACAATTGGTATCAGAGCAGGTTGCCTTCAGAACAGTTTAACCACTGGAAGGAAAATCGTGAGCAAAGATGGATGACCATGAGCACATTTCAAATGGGATTCAAAAATTTGATGGAGGAAATTATTCATACTGGAGTGATAGAGTGAAAACTTACCTAACGGATTTGGGAGTAGACATTTGGTACTCAGTTGTAAATGTCTATGTAATCCCAAATAATGCTCCAACCGATCCAAATGAGAAGAAGCTTATGAGTTGTAATTCAAAAGCCAAACATGTTATTCTAGCAGCATTGGCACCAACCATTTCTAGAAAAGTGATGGGCTACAGCACTACTAAAGAGGAATGGGACAAACTCAAGAGTATCTACGAAGGTGATCCAAAAGTTAAGCAAGTCAAGCTTCAACGACATAGAGCATAATTTGAAAATTTGAAGATGAATGAAAAGGAAGATATTGCAACCTATCTTCTTAGAGTTGATGAAGTTATTAATGCTATCAGAGGATTAGGTGAAGAGATCGATGAATCGTTGGTTGTACAAAAAGTGTTGAGATCACTTCTCTTGAAGTATGATGCTAAGTTCTTTGCCATTGAAGAAACTAGGGACTTGACCAAAATGACAATGGATGAATTACATGGGTCTCTTGTAGCATATGAAATGAGAACAGATACAGAAAGTGACCAGACAAACAATGAAGTAGCCTTTAAAGCCATAAAGAAGACAAAAGACAAGGATAATGACCTTGATGCAGAAATAAAAAAAATTGTAAGAAGGTTTCAGAAGGGAAGTGGAAGATACAAACGTAAGTCTCCTCTCAAATGCTTTAACTGTGGTAGAATAGGACATATTTTTGAAAAATGCTACTATAAAAAGAGAAGTCTCAACAATAAAAAGATCTTCTACTCTAAGGATGATGACATCTCCTCAGATGAGAGTGATGAAGAAGATAAGGATGGAGGAGAAGTCCTCTTCATAACCCAAGAAACCCAAGATGATGATAACAAGAATTTTAAAGAAGAAAAAATCATTTGTGAAGAAGATTCAGATGAAGAAACCAACCTTGATTCCTTTTGGGGATACAAAGACAATGCAGAGAGTGAATAAGAAGATGAGAATATTGAAAAGTTGAAGCATGTTGAAACTGAAAATAGCAAGTTTAGAAACGCAAACATAATACTAAAAGGTGAATTGAGTAGTTGTGAAGAAGAGAATTACAAGCTTGAAAAGACCATTAATAGCTTGAAGGAACAGTTAGAAGATTATGAGAAATTGAAAGAAGAATTGGATCACACAAAAGGGGAGCTACTATTGACAACAGAAAAGTTGAAGAAGTTCGAAAAAAACACTAAAAAATTAGATGAGATCCTTAGCAATCAAAGATCTCCAAATGATAATATAGTACTAGGATACAATGACAGTTTGAAGGCAAAAAAACAAGATAAGGAAGATGAAAATGATGAAACCAACATTCCAGAACAAGTTGAACAACAAGATAGAAGACTAGAATTCAGAAGGAATGAGACATCAAGAATATCCTCTCCCATCGGGTATGAAAGAAATCATTATGAAGGAAACTACAAAAGAATAGATCATGAACCGAGATGGACCACACCACAAAGAATATCACTTACTCCCAGGTATCAAAATTTCTTTCTTGGACATTGTTATACTTGTGGAAATTTTGGACATAAGGCAATCAATTGTAGAATCAATGAAAGGAATAACTATGCAAGCTACATGAATGGTGAAAATAGTAGATATGGAAATGTTCGTAGACCTATCAACATAAATTATAATCCATTTGACCCATTAATGGATCAAAATATTGTATGTTACAAGTGCAATAATCTTGGTCATAAAGCACGAGATTGCAGAGAGATGAAGGAAGATAATCATATGCCAAATGTCTGTATATCAACTACAACATGGAAAAGGAAAGAAATTCCACAAAATGAAAACTGTCAAATAGCATTGGTCACTAAAGAATGCAAAGAAGAAGATGAATGGTTCATAGACATTGGGTGCTCATCTCATATGACTAGAGATCAAAGCAAATTTGTCATCTTGAAGAAAAAGGGTGTAAATGTTACATTTGGAGATGACTCATATACTAAAATACTTGGAAAAGGAATTGTAAAACTTGGAAGTGAAAATGTAAAAGCATGAAAAGTCATATTGGTTGAAGATCTGAAGCATATTCTCCTCGGTGTTAGAAAAATATGTGATCAAGGATACACTCTTACGTTTGACTTCTGAAAATGTATAATCAGAGAAAATAACTCAAGAAGATTGGTTGCAACTACAAAAAGAAGACCGAACAACATATAAATCCTGGACATGAAGAAGAGAGAGAATATAGAAGCCACAAATAAGGATTCCAAGGAAGAAAAAGTCCCAAAGACAAAAAATAAGGATGAAGTATTATTAAGTGCCACATGCTCATGGGGGAGCAGCCCCAAAGAAGAGAGTTACGTTTTTCCATTAAACTCGGG
Source organism: Picea engelmannii (assembly GCA_009831015.1). Lineage (NCBI taxonomy): Eukaryota > Viridiplantae > Streptophyta > Pinopsida > Pinales > Pinaceae > Picea > Picea engelmannii. Next base: position 2,559,269 of record ML776670.1, on the reverse strand, counting down.
GGGAGAAGCCCTACCCTTTGCCATTGATGTCAAAGGGGGAGAGAAATTGTGATCATGATTATAGGGGGAGCATGAGTGTTTCCATCAATGACAAAGGGGAATATTTTTGGAAGATTGGTTGTTTTTATTGATGTCAACCCTAGTCATGGGTTTTGTACCGCAAGATTGATGAAGGTATTTGGGCATGAAGGACAATGCACATGTAGATACAACACCCATGGATGGATAGTATACATCATGTTGTTTCTGGTGGTATGTGGCACGCCACGTGGATCCTCATGGTTGAGGAGACATGAATTTTTGAAGATGACAAAGTGAATTGAAGAAGGAAGTACATGTAGGTTCTGAAGATAATTAAAGAACATAATTACAAAATAAGAAACTGTCAGGTCGGACCTAATGTTAAAAGGAAGTGACATAAATGGTATAAATAAATATCATTATACATTCATTTGATACACAATTCAAATTTCATAGGAAAATAGAAGTAACGAAGGCCGGATTTCAAGGGAGGATGAAGTCTTTTGATGATGTGTTCTAAGGTATGTTATTTTCAGGTCATCTTACCATTTTTTCTATAAATTTTTTTCTAGAATGATTCATATGGTGAAATTGATATGGTATTGAGAATACATATCAAGGTACCTATGGTAAAATTTTCATCTCTTGATTCTCTATAATTATAGAGATACACTCTGTTGAAGATAGGTTTTTTGACCAGTCCTGAAGCTAATCAATAAACAGGTGTTCCGAGTAAAACAGTCATAACTTCTTCATAGAGAATCCAAATGAAGTGGGAAAAATTGAATTGGAAATAGTACAGACTGAAGTTTCTTTTGTGCGAGTTTCAAAATCAGATGTTAAATATTGAGCGCGGGGCATTCTGTACAAGTTCGGTCTCCTGAATAAACCAGAATTGAACAAGGTCTACCATTCTCTCTATAACTTATTTTTGGAGAGGATTCAAGGAGCGAAACTTGGAGACGTTTCAGAGGATACATTGAGTAATATTATCTACAGGATCAAAGTATTCCAATAATTGAATAATTTCATAAATTGAAGAAGTCTCAGGAAGCATTATCGGGTTCTATGTGATGGTTGGTTGATGGTGATGCTTTAATGTAAAGTTTTATTATTTCTCATATATTCTTGGGTGTAAGGAAGGGGAAAGTATGGAGATTTAAACCCTCTCTTGATATTGGAGGATTGTATCTTCCTCTTGGAGGTTTATCCCTCCCTTTACATTTGGAAGCTATAGCTACCTTTGGAAGTCATTACTTCCCTTGAACAATAATTGTTGATTATTTATCATATATTGTGCATGGTGTATTGTGGTGTATTGGATATAGTTGAATGGTTTAAGTATAATTTTAAAAAGGTTTTAAATTGTACTTGATACTGATTCACCCCCCTCTCAGTATCAACAGGGTTCTCTCTAGGCTCCATATTAATTAAGAGTGCTTCAATTTAATAAGAGAAAACATAATTTTTATTTATTTTTTATCATTTAAACAAATTATGAAATAAATAAAAAATCAAATACCATCAAAATACTTACCTGGAATCAATTGAAGACTGCGTTAGCAAAGTTTTGTAGTGATTTGTCAATCACTCATCAATTTTGTCTCCCAAATTTTCTCATTATCTCTCAAAACGTGTGACATATCCTATTGGTGAAATGGACCAGCCACGGGCAATTAACAAAATGACCCTCTTTTCCCTCTCATTCATTTTCACCGACTGAATTCAGGATGTTCGATCGGAAAGGTTTCAAGACCCAAAAATTTTTGGCCTAATCCAAAACTTCAATAGGATCCCCAAGCTGCTCCAGTCTACTCTTGGCACAATGATGAGTTTCTCTATAAAGGTCAATTGTATTTAAGCAATTAGTCGACACTTAAATCCAAGATTCTCTCTGAGTTTCATGCTTTTGTTGGACAAAAGAGGGGGGGGGTGAATCAGTTGTTATTGTGCTTAAACAATTATGCCCATTTTTCAACTCTTTACAGAACACTCAATGATGATCACAATAATGCAGGGAAGTAAGCAATAGAATATTCAACATCAATCACACACATGAAATATATAGAGACAGATATTTCCTGAGGAAACCCATAAAGGGAAAAACCTCTTCTTCTTGATATGATAAGTAGTCTTTACTTTCTATACATTATCTTTCTTATGAGTGCCAACTCCTTTTGAGGCTACCACCTCTGTTTTAAAAGCATCAACTTGTTGAGAGAACCTACTCTCTAATTTCTCTAGCACCCACTAGAAGGAAGCACCAACTCCTTGAGTGTTCCAGCATCAACTAGATGGAAGCACCAACTTCTAGTCACACAGGAACCAACCTTTATAAAAGAGAACAATAGTTCTCCCTTGCACCACCCTACCACCTTGGTTTTTCTGGCTGCAACTAGATGGAAGCTACAAATCCATGTGTTCAAGCACCCACTTAAAACTATTAGGACAACAGTCCTCCCTAGCACCTCCCTACCACCCTTAAATATAAATATTTGCTTACTGAAATTTATTACAGTGATAGAGTGTATATCAATGGCTTACCAGTATCATCACTATTCTACTACATTGCTCTGCTTCCATCAGTGTCCTCCTACTCGCATACCTTTCACTTTCTATTCCTCTGCGTTTTATGCTCTGTGCACCATATCTATTCTATGCGCTATTCCTCTGCATGATCTTCACTGCACAACTTTTCTACACTTCGGGTTGTTCACTATGTCTCCTCCTACCCACAACATAGCTCACGAGAAAAAAAAAATCACTCCCTCTTCTCTATTCTGCATGTCTTTCTAACACTGAGTCCTCTGCATGATCATCATGGCATCTCTTCATCTTCTCTGGCGGTTAGCTCAATGTGTTCATCATCAGTGGTCATTTTCTTGAGATTCTTTGGCTTCTATGCAATTCGAAACTCTTTGTCTTCTCTGTCAGTTACATTTAGTATGTTTTGGCTTCTTTGGCTCCTAAGCCCCTTCCTTCACGTGACCACTGACGGTGACCAAATGCCTATTCAAAAGGCTCTTCCCAATATTGGTCTAGTGAGCACTAGCTCCATTTCACGATATGACCTTGGGATATGAACTTCACATGACCACGCAATTTCAGGTGCGTCCATAGGAGGTTTGAGGGAAACCCACTTTTCACCCCGCAATTCACTATGATCCTCCACACGTCCTTTCTCCAAAACTATGGTTTCGATTGCGGCCTGCTCAAGAAAAATTAAGACATGAGCATGTTCTGGCCCCGTAATTTGATCGGACTGTCAATCTCACGATATTGACGGTGCTACTCGATCAATGGCTCTGATCTATTGTCTTTTCCTGCCTTCTTTCCTCCATCCACGCGCAATCCTTAGTCTCAACGACCTAGTGACATGTGGTCCTCCAAACCAACAGACAATATCTATTTCTCCTTTCAGGCTTCGGAGTCTCGATTCCCAAACTCCACTTTCTCCCAGAGCATTTCACCCAGAGTCCACGATCTAATGACGCATGGTCTTCTCAAATCAACGGTCACAATCCCTTCAGGTATTCGGGGTTCGGAAATATAAAAATTTCCAACCTTTCAACCTTCCTTTTATTTTTCTCAGAGTTGACAATCCACTGACATGTGTCCCTTTTGGATCAACGGTCATGATCCTTTCGCATCCCCGAACTTTGAAATTCTCAAGCATCAACTGGAAATATTTGAAGTGATATTTCTATGAAATCTCAGATCATCTAACACGTAACCCCCTTGATGATCAACGGTTGAGATTTGTCTTCGGTAATTTTCACATTCTCCCCATCCACAAACTTCTGAAGTTGTGGATCTCACACCACCTGTCCTCCTCAATGATGGACGGGCCCAAATCACTTTGGGACTTTGACATTCGGGACTTTGGGACTTTGGGAAAGTGTTGGTGGTAAAACTCCCGAAGTAAAACTCTCGGAGTGACATAACATTACACACGTGTCTTGTTGACATGGAATGAGCCAATTTCCTCTTGACACTTGTCATCATTTGATTATGCCATGTGTATTTGTTGACGTGGTCTACTGACGTGATATTCTGACGTGGTCTGCCATGTGTCCTTGTTGACGTGATCTACTGACGTAGATCTCCCTGATCTAACAGTCATCGTTTGTTCTCCAGATCCGATGGTCTTTATTCATTTTGGATTTTCGGCTCTCCGGGCTTCAGGTTTTTCAAATCTCAAACTAAAAAATCTGAAGTGAGATTTTTTCGGAGAGTAACCTCCTCACATATTTATACCCAAAACTAATGTTTTTCATTGATCAAGATCTTGGATCAACGACTCAATCTGTCTGTGATGCATATTTTCTAACTTATCCTGTCCTTCCACTTGGAATGATCCAATGACTGAAGGAAATTCGCATAAAAGAGATCTCATATCATACCTCACTTATCCTATCCTTCCACTTTAAGATGATCCAACAGCTGACAGGAATTCTGGTTTAATCTGACGGCTGACGGGTATTCGGATAATCAAATTCTCAACTTTTTCCCCGCTTATCCTATCCTTCCACTTTAAAATGATCCAACGGTTATGAAGACTCTCAAAGCAGATCCATGATCAAGGATGATTGTGGAACCAAAACTTGTGAGGGATTTAACTCGTCACCCAAACTCCGCAATTTGAAGTTGTGCATTGTTGGTGAGTTAACCACAATCGTCGATCTTTGAGGCTATAAGATCTGATGGTCCTAACTAATTGCAGGACTGGAAATAGCACGGTATTTAATTCTCCTTTCGATATCCACAATCTATCCCTGTTGTTGATCTAGCAATTATGCATCTGATGGTCACAACTTAATTCGACTTAATCTGATCATTTGTTGGATCAACCACAGTCATCTATATCTGGGTTTATGAGATCGGATGATCTAGACCGATTGCGGGATTAGAACTAGAGAGTTGTTTAATTCTCCTTTCATTCTCCGCAATTCATCCCTATCGTTGATCTGGCTTGTAGATCCGACAGTCACGATCCTTCTCCTAAGTTGTTTTGATCTCTGCATATTGTTCGCCCCTCCTCTTGAGCTTATGCTTTTCCTGTTTTCCATTGTCGTTGTTTTTCTTTCCATCAATGACAAGCACACTCTTCCTATAAATCATGCCAACAATATCCCCCTTTGGCATTGATGGCAACCCTGAAAGGCTGCACTATTCTGCTTAGACCTCCAACTGTAGCATACAGACAACACCTTGTCTCCCCCCTTTGACATCAATGTCAAATAAAAAAGGCTCCCCCTAAGTTGTTGTAGTACTTTTCGGAGGTATCAGATATTCAACCAATGCATACTCCCCCTGACAGAATGGACTATTTATCTTGATAATGGGGTGACGCCCAATTTCTGGCATAGATACTCAAACTGCGCTTTGGCAAGTGGTTTAGTGAAGATATCAACAATCTGATCTTTGGATGGAATATAACGTAATGAAACAACAATTTTGGTCACTTGTTCCCTCAAGAAGTGATACTTGATGAGTATATGCTTGGTCTTGGAGTGAAATATAGGGTTCTTTGACACACTAATTGCACTGTTATTATCACAATGAATTAGGATCGATGCAATATATTTTACCTCCAAGTCTGCAAGTGTCTGAATCATCCACAATACTTGGGTACAGCAAGTGGCAGCTGCAATGTATTCAGCTTATGTAGTGGATAAGGAAATGGAACCTTGCTTCTTGCTCAACCATGATACAAGGGAATCTCCTAAGAAGAATGCACCTCCACTCGTGCTTTTCCTTTCATCCATGCAGTTAGCCCAATCAGCATTTGAATAGACTAATAGTTGAAAATTTTGATTCCTAGGATACCATAGGCCATAGTTCATTGTTCCTTTAAAGTATCTGGATATTCTTTTGACAACTAACAAATGACTTTGTTTAGGTGCAGCCTGATACCTTCCTACCATTCCAACATCATGCATTATGTTTGGATGGGATGTTATGATGTACAATAGGTTGTCTATCATAGACCTATGTGAACTCTGATCAACATCAGGTGAGTCATCATCCTTTCTTAACTTGCATCTAGTGACCATAGGTGTGCTCATAGGTGTGGAATATTCCATTTCAAACCTTTTCAACATTTCTCTTAGATATTTCTCCTGAGAAATAAATAATCCTTCAGACCTTTGAGTAATTTTCACACCAAGAAAAAATGATAGTTCCCCTATCATAGATATTTCAAATTCAAACTGCATGGAAAAAGCAAACCATTGTACCAATGAAGCATTATTGTTTCCGAAGATGATGTCATCTACATAGACCAACACAATGAGAAAATCATTACCCTATGTTTTGACATATAGATTGTTGTCAACTATTCCTCTCTTGAACCCTTTGTCTTGAAGATACTTATCCAGTCTGTAATACCAGGCAGGAGCTTGTTTCAACCCATATAAGGCTTTCTTCATCTTGCAAACAAAGTGGGTTATCTGACAGTTGGAAACCCTCTAGTTGTTCCATATAGACTTCTTGTTTTACATCTCCATTTAGAAAAGATGACTTGACATCCATTTGATAAAATTTAAATTGTTTATGACAAGCATAGGCAAGAAACATTTTGATAGCTTCTAATCTTGCTATGGGCGCAAATATTTCATCAAAATCCAGTCCTTATATTTGAGCATATCCTTTGCAGACCATTCTAGCCTTATTTATTACAATATTTCCTTGCTCATTCATCTTATTTTTGTAGACCCATTTTGATCCTATTACATTTTTATTTGTTGGCCTAGGAATGAGTTCCCAAGTGTCATTCTTTTCAATCTGGTCCAATTCCTCATTCATTGATTTTAACCAATTTACATCTTTATTGTCTTCATTAAAGTTCTTGGGTTCCACCATGGATATGAAGGCTATATGTGATTTCTCAGTGTCTTTGATTATATTTCTCCTGGTTTGTACACCTTTTTCTTTCTCACCAATTATCTGACTTTCAGGATGATTCTTTTGAGTAATTCTGGAGGAAGGATTTGATGTTGATTTTTGTCCTAACTCTTCTTGTCTGGGTGTCTCTTCTCCATATAATTCTTGGACATGTTCATCTTCAGTTTCAGTTGTGTCCTCTGTAGCAGACTCAATATTGCTCACCTCTCTTAATGGGACTCCTTCAACAACCTTTAAATCAATGCAATCAACTAATTTATGCAATATTTTATTAAAGCATCTATATCCTTTACTATTGGTAGCATATTCTAAGAAGATGCCTTCATCATCCCTGTCATCATACTTGCCAAGGTTTTCATTATTATTATGTATGTAGCACTTACTCCCAAAGACTTTGAAGTGTTTTATTGAAGCAGGTCTTCCATACCATAGTTCATAAGGTGTCTTGTCACTATGTGGTCTGAGGTGGGATTTGTTAAGAATATGGATTGTTGTGTGTATTTCTTCTACCCAGTAAGTTTGACCAATGTTCTTCTCATTCATCATTGACCTGGCCATTTGTTGAATTGTTCTGTTTTTCCTCTCAACTACTCCATTTTGTTGTGGAGTTCCTGGGATTGTGTATTCTCTCTTGATCCCATGTTTATCACAAAATTCCTTGAAATCACTTGACAAAAATTGTCCTCCTTTGTCTGATCTTACTGTCTTTAACCTCTTGCATGTTTGATTCTCAGTTAAAGCCTTAAATATTTTAAATTTCTCAAATGCTTCATCTTTTTCTTTGAGAAAACCAACCCAAGTAAGTCTGGAGTAATCATCAATGATCATCATAAAGTAGTTTTCCTTCCCTGTGCCTTCCTATATTGATGGTCCACATAAATCCATATGAACTAATTGGAGTGGTTTCTCTCTTGAAGTAGAGCTCTTGGATTTAAACTATGTCCTAGTTAGCTTTTCTACTTGGCAGGGTTTACACACAGGGTCTTGTGGCTTTGATATTCTTGGAAGATATTTTACTGCCTCAAGATTTTTTAGCTTGATTAAGTGGTCAAAGTTTAGATGTCCAAGTCTCCTATTCCATAACCATATTTCATCATGTTTGCTTAGATGAAACTATTCTTTATCTTCTTTCATCACATATACATTATTATTTGTCCTTGTGCCTTTAGCCACCACTTGTCCTGAGTTTACAGACTTTATATTACAATCCTTGGAAGAGAACACCACTTCACATCCTATGTCACACATTTGACTTACACTAAGAAAATTATGTTTCATCCCATCTACAAGAAGAACATCCTAAGCTTTTCCTTTACCATTACTCAAACTCACCATCCCTTTACCCTTGATTTTACCTAGTTCATCATTTCCAAAGGTTACATTTCCTATTTTTCTTTTACTTATAGACAAAAACTTATCCTTGTCTCCAGTCATGTGCTTGGAACATCCATTTTCTATATACCAGGGGTCTTTTTGTTTTTGAGCTGAAAGTACTAGACCACATTTTTCACTATCTTTCTTTTTCCATGTGCTGGCATTTCTAGCTAAGGTATTTATCCTTGGATCTTCCTTGTACTTCTTCAGATGGCAGTTTGCAGCTTTGTGGCCAAAGTTATGATAGTTATAACATTCGAGATCATTTTTCAATAGGTCAAAGTGATTGGTGCTACGTTGTCTACTCATTGGCTACTTAGTTCTATGTTGTAAAGATTGTTTATTTCTTGACCTCCTCAGTTGCATGTCTCTAAACTTAATTTGACAATTTGCAATCTTATGACCAAAATTATAACAGTAAAAACAGTAACCATGGAAGAAATTTTGGTACCCGAAGGATGGCCTTCTTCTTGGTATTTGTTGCTCCATGTTCTGATATATTTGTTTTTTATCAGGGATCATCCTGTCTTTATTATCTTTTGGTGACAAAGTACTCACATGGTCTAATTGTCTGCTGACTTGGAACTTGATCATCTTTACTGGCTCTTTGCTTTCTGTCTGTTTGTTGCTTGAACCACTTATATAACCTAAACTAGTCTTCAATAAGGGAGATCTTTGTTTGCTCAGAATGTCATTTAGTTCTGTTGAGGCTTTAATGCTTGGAATATTTTGGAGATACAATGCTTTAAAATTCTCCATCTCTTTTATGGTTTTTTCTACCTCTTCTTCCAAGGCTTCACATCGTGCCTTCTTTTCTGATAACTGTTGTTTCAGAATGTCCTCTATTTTCTTTGCCTCTTCTAATTCCACTTTTAGCAGGGCAAAGTCTTCATCAAGTTTATTACTGTATTTCTCGAACTGTATGAGCAATTGTTTTTTTATTTTTCTTCTTAGATCTGAGTCTAGCAATTTCTTCTAGTGCACTGATCAGTTCTCCTTCCAAGTCAACCACAACTTCTTCATCATCAACATCACTTCCTGTGCTTTTATTATAATAATCTTGTTTTTCCATAAGAATAAAGTCATTAACCTTATCTTCACAGGAAGAGTCACTCTCTATGTCTTCTGAAGAGACATCATTATTTACACATAAACTTTTCTTTTTACCAAATCTCTTGGGTTTGTACTTCTTTTCACCTTAAGAATTTTGATCCTGCTTCTTGTATGGACACTTAGATGCAAAGTGACCTATCTTTCCATAGTTAAAACATTTGAATGGAAACTTGCCTTGGTACTTGCTTGATCCTTTCTTTAGTCTTCTCACAAATTTTTATTCAATTTCATCAGGCTCAGAATCCTCATTCTTATCTACTTTAAATGATGCTTCTTTATAGGTGGGTTTATCTTTACCTATCCTCATTTCATAAGCAGTCAGAGTTCCTAGGATTTGTTCAATGGGCAGATCTTTTAGATCATTAAGTTCTTCTATAGCAGAGACCTTTGGGTTGAACCTATCTGGAAGAGATCTCAAAATTTTCTGAACTAAAGAGACATCCTCAATTTTTTCACCAATTCCTATCATTGCATTTACTAGTTCTTCAACTCTCAAAAAGTACTTCCCAACAGTTTCATCCTCTTTCATCTTTATTTGTTCAAACCGTAATATGTAGGTTTGAACCTTGGCATGCTTTATCTTCTCATTACCTTTGTAACTGTTAATGAGTTTGTCCCACATTTCTTTGGCAGATTCTAAGTGCATAACTTTTACAAATTTTGTTTCTGCAAGACCACTCAAAATAGCATTCATAGCCTTAGCATTGAAGTTGAATTCTAGCTTGTCATCCTTAGAAGCTAGTACAACTGGCTTTACATAACCAATCTCTACCACATCCCAGACATCTACACCTAAAGTCATTATGTAGCTTCTCATCCTAACTTTCCAGAAGGCAAAGTTTGTTCCATTGAATAGGGGGGGCTTATTGGTTGAAGTTCCTTCATGGCTAGTCATGTTTAAGCTCTAGGATATACCCTTAGATAAAAGGAACCCACTCTGATACCAATTGTTGGACAACTAAGAGGGCGGGGGGTGAATCAGTTGTTACTGTGCTCAAACAATTATGCCCATTTTTCAACTCTTTACAGAACACTTAATGATGATCACAATAATGCAGGGAAGTAAGCAATCGAATATTCAACATCAATCACACACATGAAATATACAAAGACAAATATTACCTAAGGAAACCCATAAAGGGAAAAACCCCTTCTTCTTGATATGATAACTAGTCTTCATTTTATGTACATTATCATTCTTATGAGCACCAACTCCTTTTGAGGCTACCACCTCTGTTTTACAAAAAACAACTTGCTGAGAGAACCTACTCTCTGATTTCTCTAGCACCCACTAGAAGGAAGAACCAACTCCCTGAGTGTTCTGGCATCAACTAGATGGAAGCACCAACTTCCAGTCACACAAGCACTAACCTATATAAATAAAGAACAATAGTTCTCGCTTGCACCACCCTACCACCCTGGTTTTTCTGGTTGCAACCAGATGGAAGCTACAACTCCCTATGTTCAAGCACCCACTTGAAACTCTTAGGACAATAGTCCTCCCTAGCACCTCCCTACCACCCTTAAATATAAATCTTTGCTTACTGAAATCTATTATAGTGATACAGTGTATATTAATGTCTTACCAGTCTCATCATTTTTCTGCTACACTGCTCTACTTCTATCAGTGTGAACCTACTCGCATACCTTGCGCTTTTTGTTCCTCTATGTTTTATGCTATGTGCGTCATATCCATTCTATGTGCTATGCCTCTGCATTCTCTTCACTACGCCAATGTTCTGCACTTCAGGTTGTTCACTGCGTCTCCTCCTACCCACAGCATAGCTCACGAGAAAAAAAAATCACTCCCTCTTCTTTTTTTTGCATGTCTTTCTCACACCGAGTCCTCTGCATGATCATCATGGCATCTCTTCATCTTCTCTAGCGGTTAGCTTAATGTGTTCATCATCAGTGGTCATTTTCTTGAGATTCTTTGGCTTCTCTAGAAGTCGAAACTCTTCGTCTTCTCTGTCAGTTACAGTCAGTCTGTTTTGGCTTCTTTGGATCCTAAGCCCCTTCCTTCACGTGACCACAGATGATGACCAAATGCCTATTCAAAAGGTGCTTCTCGATCTCGGTCTAGTTAGCGCTAGCTCCGTTTCATGATATGACCTTGGGCTATGAAATTCACGTGACCACGCGATTATGGGTGCGTCCATAGGTAGTTTGAGGGCAACTTGATTTTCACACCGCAATTCACTACGAGCCTCAACACGTCCTTTCTCCAAAACCATGGTTTTGATTGCAGCCCGCTCAATAAAAATTAAAACATGAGCATGTTCTAGCCCCAGAATGTGATGGGACCGTAAATCTCATGATCTTTACGGTGCTCCTCGATCAATGACTCTAATCTATTGTCTTTTCCTAACTTATTTCCTTTGTCCACGCGTGATCCTTAGTCTCAACGACCAAGTGACATGTGGCCCTCCAAACCAATGGACGAGATCGATTTCACCTTTCCGGCTTCGAGAGTCTCTATTCTCAAACTCTGCTTGCTCCCGGAGAATTTCAACTGGAGTCCATGATCTAACGACGTGTGGTGTTCTCGAATCATTGGTCACAATCCCTTCGGGTATTCGGGGTTCGTAAATCTCAACTTTCCAACCTTTCAACCTTCCTTTTCTTTTTCCCGGAGCTGAAAAATCCATTGACACATGTCCCTTTCGGATCAACGGTCACGATCCTTTCACGTCTCTGGACTTTGGAATTCTCAAGTCTCAACTGGAAATCCTTGAAGTGAGATTTCTCCGAAATCTCAGATCAGCTGACACGTACCCCCCTTGATGATCAATGGTCGAGATTTGTCTTCGGCGATTTTCACATTCTCCCCATCCACAATTTTCCGAAGTTGTGGATCTCACGCCACCTGTCCTCCTTGACGATGGACGGCCTCAAATCATTTTGGGACTTTGGAATTCGGGACTTTGGGACTTTGGGCAAGTGCTGGTGGTAAAAACTCATGAAGTAAAACTCCTGGAGTGACGTAACCTTACACATGTGTCTTGTTGACATGGCACGAGCCAATTTCCTCTTGACACTTGTCATCATCTGATTATGCCATGCGTATTTGTTGACATGGTCTACTGACGTAGTTTGCTGACATGATCTTTTAACATGGTCTTCCACGTGTCCTTGCTGACATGGTCTATTGACGTAGATCTCCCTGATCTAACGGTCATCATATGTTCTCCAGATCCGATGGTCTTTATTCATTTCATATTTCTGGCTCTCCGAGATTCGAGTTTTTCAAATCTCAAACTAAAAAATCTGAAGTGATATTTTTTCGAAGAGTAACCTCCTCACATCTTTATACACGAAACTAAAGTTCTTCGTTGATCAAGATCTTGGATCAACGACTCAATCTGTCTGCGATGTAGCTTTGCTAGCTTATCATGTCCTTCCACTTGGAATGATCCAACGAATGATGGAAATTCGCATAAAATAGATCTCAAATCATACCTCGCTTATCCTATCCTTCCACTTTAAGATGATCTGACGGCTGACGAGAATTATGGTTTGATCTGATGGCTTATGGGTATTCAGATAATCAAATTCTCAACTTTTGTCCCGCTTATCCTATCCTTCCACTTTAAAATGATCCAACGATTATGAAGACTCTTGAAGAAGATCCACGATCAAGGATGATTGCGGAACCACAACTTGCGAGTGATTTAACTCGTCACCCAAACTCCACAATTTTAAGTTGTGCATTGATGGTGAGTTAACCACAATCGTTGATCTTCAAGGCTATAAGATTTGACGGTCCTGACTAATTGCGGGACTAGAAATAGCCTGGTATTTAATTCTCCTTTTGATCTCTGCAATCTATCCCTGTCGTTGATTTGGTGATTGCGCATCTGACGGTCATGACTTAATTCGACTTAATCTGATTGTTTGTTGGATCAACCACATTCGTCGATATCTAGGTTTACGAGATCTGACGATATAGACCAATTGCGGGATTAGAACTAGTGAGTTGTTTAATTCTCCTTTTTCTCTCCGCAATTTATCCCTGTCGTTGATGTATCTTGCAGAGCTGACGGTCACGATCCTTCTCTAGAGCTACTTTGATCTCTACATACTGTCTGCTCCTCCTGAGCTTATGCTTTTATTGTTTTCCATCGTCGTTGTTGTTCTTTCCATCAATGACAAGCACACTCTTCCTGTAAATCATGCCAACATATTCACCTACAACAGGCCATTCAAGTTTCACCAAAACTTATGAACATGTCAAACGATATTTCTTATGGAAAAATATTAAATAGGACATCCACACCCTTGTGGATGAATGTGATACATATCAACACAATACATGTGAGACTATCAAATCTCCTGGTACACTCCAACTACTTCCGCTTCCACCTATTATTTGGATGAATATTTCTATGGATTTCATTGTTGGCTTACCCAAATCAGGAAATAAGTCAATCATCATGGTAGTAGTGGATCATATTTCCAAATATGCTCATTTATGTGTTCTTCAACACCCGTTCACAACATCCATAGTGGTTCAAATTTTTATGGATAATATCTTCGAACTCCATGGAATTCCTCATTCAATTGTTTCTGACTGTGATCCCACATTTACCATAAAGTTTTGGCAAGAATTATTCAGGATCTAGGGAACTCAATTGCATCTCAGCACAACCTATCATCCCCAAACTGATGGCCAAATAGAATCATTCAACAAGTGTTTGGAAACATATTTGAGGTGTTTTATATATGATAGACAACATCAATGGGTTTAGTGGTTACCCCTAAATGAATGGTGGTACAAAACCTCTTACCATATTGCCACTCACATGAATCCTTTTGAAGCAGTCTACAGACAAAAGCCACCATTGGTTCTCCCATACATATCGGGTGTCTCCAAGTTTCAGGAGGTTGACCGCAATCTTACCGCCCACATGACCATTCTCCGTACTCTAAAAAAAAAATGGTAATGGATCAAAACAGCATAAAGCAACATGCAGATCAGGGTCATTATGAACGTCAATTTACTGAAGGGGGTCAGGTGTTTCTCTGTCTCTACCATACAAGAAGACTTCACTCAAATCCCAATAGTGTTAGAAACTTGATTTTTTTTTATGGTACTTATACTATTCTCAAACGTGTGGGGTCAATGGCCTAATAGTTAGCTTTGCCCAGTCACTCCAAGCTACATCTTTTTCTTCATGTCTCGTGCCTGAAGAAAGTGATTGGCACCAAATGCCACACCTAGACCAGCCTACCAGATTTGGATGAAGAAGGTTTTGTTTGGTTGTAGCTACAATATGTCTTAGACTAGTGAGACCTTTTCCTTCGTTAGTGCATGATCAAGGAAGTTTTGGTTCACTAGAAGGATACTCCACCAAAATATGCCACTTGGGAACCAACTACTATTATGTAGAAGTTTCTTCATCTTAAGCCTTGAGGACAAGGCTCTTTTTCAAGGGGGAGGGCATGTTAGGGACCTAACCCCTCACATAGATAGAATAATATACTTTTCATGTAATAAAGGACAACATTAGTTAGTAAGGCCTATTTAATAGTTGTGAACAAGTCAATATAAGAATACCTAATAGAATCTTTCACTTCTAGAAATATCTTCCTTTAAAATGTTTTTTAGAAGATAGAATTAGTACAAATAAGAGTAGGAGGCATGAGAAAGCTTGTCTTGATAATTATTGTAATAGAGATTTTCTCTGTTGGAGGTTGTCCCCTCGAAGAGGGAAGTGAACATTGATTTCTTTGAATAAATCTATTATTTATGGAATTTATCTTCTCAATATTTTGTTGTTCCATTGATATCTGTTGAATATTTCTATTTCTGCATATTATATTACATCTAGTACTTTACATTCAACTATAAAGGAAATATCTATGAGAAAATTCATGGAATAGCAATAGGCTCCCTACTATCACCAATAGTTGCAAACATCTACATGGATCATTTTGAAGGTATTTAAAATCCTTTCCACTCACCCTAAGAGTATAGAAATGATACATGCATGATATATTCACCAAATGGGGACATTGTAGAGAGGACATTGAAGGCTTCTTCAAGAACATCAATAGTTTCTCATGGCACTTCAAATTCACCATTGAGATATAAAGGGACAACCAAATTTAATTTTTGGATGTAATGCTCAATAATAAGATCAATGGAAGACTTAGATATCAATAATAAAGGAGGACGTCACACAAAAAGAGATACCTTCATGTAGACTATCATCACCTCCCATGTCAAAAAGTAATCATCATTCACACCCTTTCCTCAAGGGCCATAATAATATTGTATGAAAAACACTTGAATTATGAACTAAATAACCTTAGTATGGTATTTTGAATGAATGGTTACAATGATTGGAATATTAGCAAGGGAATCCACACAGAAATGAACATGGGACACTTACATAGGAAGGTGGATATCCTAACACTCACATTTCCATATATCAAAGCTACCAGAAATCAAATTGGCAAAATACTAAGAAGTAAGAACATCGTGATATCCCTCACTCCCATGAACACCATTAGAATCCTGGTAGAGTCGGTGAAGGACTCATTAGATCTTAGGAAATTGAAAAGTTCTATCAAATTCCATGTTCTTATGCAAAAGTCTATATTGGTGAAATTGGATAGCCACCATAGTCTAGTACACTTAAAACAACATGCAATAGATAATTATAGAGATTGAACCTCCATAGCAACTCTCACATGGCACTCTCACAACTTTAAATGAAGGAAAAAGTTATACCCAACAAGATAACTATCGCAACAAAGTGGAAGTGCATACTTGGTTAAGAAAGATCAAGTTAGCATTCATGTTGCAAGACATGGAAATTCAAACTAAAAGCATCTAGAACATGGAATGAAAACATATGAAAATTTTTGTTAGGAATCATCATTTTAATTCATGAATTGCTCACTCGACCATACCAGAGTGTGTGGTACGCCAAATGATCAGGCCTCTTCTACTGCTACATTATTGGTGGAAATTGACACTAAAGCATCTGTCGGCATCAAGAGTATGTTATATAAGAATAACAATTGTGAACATCATATAATTAGATATATAAAAAATATACACACAAAATATATATATATTCCTGGGAATATAGCACGGGAAACCCCCAAGTACTTCCCCACATTTCGTGGATGGTAAACGGGGTAAATTGTTCTACCTGATTACGGGCCTAACCCGATGAGGACATCAAGTGAGGCCATAAACAGGCTCCTGGCCAGGGATTCAACCCTGGAACCTCATTCGAGCAAACAACGACACTCATCCACTTGAGCTAACCCACCAGACTATATATACTAAAGATCATAGATATGATCAAGATACTAACCTCCTCCATGAAACTATCATGTCTAGTGGCCTCCATCGGCCCATAACAAGTCTCCCCATAGCTCAAGCATATGTGAGGATCACATGAACTAGGATGGGAATGTCTAGTCTTTCCATGTGCCCTCTCCTGGATAAACTCTACGATAGTGATTGAAGGCCCAACCCCTCCCCCAACATCACTTGAAGGTCGTTATTGGCGGGATAATGCTAAAAATGTATTGTGCTACACCAAGCTACGAGTCAAGGTGGATATCAATTTCTAGCTCTAGATGATGCTTTCTTCTATGGGAGTATGTTAGGAAGGGGGATTAGGTATATTCTTGGGTGGATGAGGAGGAAATGGTCATTCCCATCATTTTCTCTATCCTCTATGGACCCATAACCCACCCCAAGGTATTGACCAATGTCAAAGTAGTTGAAATGGTGATGTAAAATAAAATCTACCCGTAATTATCTAAGGAAATATAGAGGCACCTCCGTATGATTGTAGGGAGGTTTTTCAAATACCATAAACCACCTATCCATCCAATTGTCTAAAAAAGTTTGGAAGGTGAACCAATCCATACAAATGCATCTATTTGTGATCAATGCACATAATTCAGTTTTTAGGTCAATAAGCAATGTCATCAAGTCTTGTTTTCAAATGTTGAGGTCTCTAACTTGGTTTGTATCTAGACCCATTATATAATATTCATACATTTTGGCCCTCTAATTAGAAATGCGAGTTAATTGGCCTTGGGCATTTGCAATGGAAGATACAGTGGTGTCTAGGGAAGTGGAAACAATAACACTGAAATGATATCAAAATAACACCAGAAATAACACTTTGATTCTGAGAGTAATGTTCACAGGCCTCTTCGAGGGGGAAACCTCCAGTCGAGCAGAGATCTATTACAATAATATCCAAGCTAGGGTTCTCATACCCTCTACTTCTATTTATACTAAATATGTCTAGAGGAAGGTCCTTCTAGAAGCATAAGTTCTATTAGGTCTTCTTACATTCGACTTATTCTACTTTATTGCAAGGCCTTATTAATATTGACCTTTATTACATCCAAATATATTGTTCTACCTATGTGCGGGTTAGGTCCCTAACATGTCCTCCCCCCTTAAAAACAACCTTGTCCTCAAGGCTTGAGATGTGGAAATTGTTGCAGAATGGTAGCTAGTTCCCAAGTGGCATCTATTGGAGTTGTATCTTTCCACTGGACTAACACTTCCTTGATTGTTCTCTGACGCGGGCGACGCTCATGCTGGTCCAAAACTGCTTGTGGATGTAGCCAAATGGATCCTTCTTCGTCCAAATCAGGAAGGTTGGTTTGAATTTGTCACTTAGTTCCAATCACCTTCTTTAAGCATGAAACATGAAAAATAGGATGTATCTTAGAATGACCGGGCAAAGCTAACTGATAGGCCACCTGTCCCACATGCTTGAGAACGGTATAAGGACCTTAAAATTTGGGCGCCAGCTTCTGACAATGCTCAGCCTTGAGGGAATTTTTCTTGTAAGGTTGCAGTCAAAGAAACACCTGATCCCCTTTTGCAAATTGACGTTCAAAGCGACCTTGATCTGCTTTTTGCTTCATGCAATTCTGTTCCATGACCAAATTCTCTTTGAGGGTACGAAGAATAGCCTCTCGAACTGTAAGTGTTTGGTCAACTTCCTAGACCTTCGAGACACCAGGTAAGTATGAGAGAACTGAAGGTGGATTTTGTCCATATACTGCTTCAAAAGGAGTCATGCCTGAAGCTATATGGTATGAAGTGTTGTACCACCATTCAGCTAGGGGTAACCATTGAGCCCACTGATTTTTCTTTTTCGAGGAAAAACACCTCAAATATGTTTCCAAACACTTGTTGACCACTTCATTTTGACCATCAGTTTGGGGATGATAAGCTTTGCTGAGATGCAATTGGGTGCCTTGTAGTTTGAACAGTTCTTGCCAAAAATTGTTGGTGAAAGTTGGGTCGCGATCAGAAACAATAGAATGTGGCATGCCATGAAGCTTGAAGGCCTGATCTATGAAAATTTGAGCCATAGTGGATGTTGTAAATGGGTGTTGAAGAGCACAAAAATGAGCATACTTGGAAAGGCGATCAAAAACCACCATGATGACTGATTTATTTCCCGATTTGGGTAAGCCTGTAATAAAATCCATAGAGATATCCCTCCAAATAGCAGGTGGAATCGGAAGCGGTTGTAGTGTGCCAGGATATTTGACTGTTTCACCCTTGTTGCATTGACACACATCACATTTAGTGACAAAATTACAAACGTCTTGTTTCATACCATCGCAGAAAAAAGAACGTTTGACCCTATCATAGGTTTTGGTAAACCCAGAGTGCCCAACTCTGGGTGTAGCATGAAGCTCAGAAAGTACCGTGGATTTAAGTTTTGAATTTTTACTTAAATACAAATGGCCTTTGTATCGAAGCTCATCATGGATTCAAGAGTACCCTGGGGAAACTGGAGCATTGGACTGCAATTGTTGTATCAGATGCGAACTTTTGGGATCGTGTAGCCATTCCTACCGAATGGCTTGGAGCCAATCTGGTACAATAAAGGATAGAGAAAAAAGGGATCCTTCATCTTCATATTTTCGGGAAAGTGCATCCGCAACCACATTTTCTTTTCCTTTCTTGTAAATGATCTCATAATCATATCCAAAGAGCTTAGTCACCCATTTTTGTTTCTCTAGGGAGGAAATGCATTGTTCCAGAAAATACTTGAGGCTTTGATGGTCTGTCTTAATTTGGAAGAGTTGCCCCAATAGATAAGGGCACCACAGATCAACGACATGCAGAATAGCCAACATTTCCTTTTCATAGATTGATTTTCCCAAATTCCGTTCAGACAGTTGCTTGCTGGTAAAGGCCAAAGGCCGACCCTCTTGCATAAGGACAACACCAATTCCTTTCCCTGAAGCATCACATTCCAGGACAAAGGTCTTTGTGAAATCAAGAAGGGTCGGGACTGGAGTGGTGCACATAGCCATCTTCAAGGTTTTAAAATCTTGAGCAGCTGTTGGAGTCCAAGTGAAAGAGTTCTTTTTTAGGGGTGTAGTGAGAGGTGCTGCAATCTTTCCATAATTTTTAACAAACTTGCGATAATAACCTTTTAAGCCCAAAAATCCACCCAAGATTTTGAGAGTCTTTGGGTGAGGCCAGTCTTGCATAGCTTCAATCTTTTTAGGATCCACCCTAATGTCATCCTTGCCAACCAGATGACCCAAGTACTCGACTACTGAGGTGCCAAAAGAACATTTAGACTGTTTTAGGAAACGTTGGTGCTGAGAGAGTAGCTAGAGAAATTGATCCACATGAGAAAGATGGTTTGTCCAGGTTTTGCTATAGATGAGTATATCATCAAATAAAACTAAGACAAAATGACAGAGAAAAGGACAGAAGACATGATTCATGAGGCTTTGGAAGGTGGAGGGGGCATTACACAAGCCAAAGGGCATGACCAAAAACTCATAGTGGCCCTCATTAGTTCTAAAGGAAGTCTTAGGAATGTGTGCCTCTATCATACGTATCTGGTGGTAGCCAAAAAGAAGATCAAGTTTAGTAAAGAATTGGGCACCACTCAATTCATCCAAGAGATCATCAATGACAGGAATGGGAAATTTGTCTTTAATAGTAAGTTTGTTGAGGGCATGGAAGTCAGGACACATTCTCTAAGAACCTTATTTCTTCAGGACCATGACCACAGGAGAAGAGTAGGGGCTCATACTAGGGCAGATAACGCCTGTGTTAAAGAGTTCTTGAACCATTTTTGCAATTTCATTTTTTTGGGAAAAGGGGTGACGATATGGATGGATATTGGGAGGAAGGCTTCTTGGTACAAGGGGAATGGAATTATCATGAAGACCATAGGAAGGAGGGAGTCCCTGGGGAGTGGAAAAGACCACTTGATGTTTAGAGAGAATGGATTGGAGGTCTTGCGGCACCGAAGGTGTCTTTGTTGCTTGTATGGCATGGAGTTGGGCAATAACACCAGAATTACCTTTATTGAGTAGCTTTTCCATGCGATGGGAACTAATGATCTCAGGTGAATCGGCGGTGATGCCTTGGAACTTATATTGTTGTCCCTCCTGGTTGAATTGCATGGTTAATTCTTTAAAATCCATGAGAATGGGACCCAAAGTCCTTAGCCAGTCTACACCCAACACAATGTCACAACCTCCCATGTCGATAGAAAAAATATGATATTTCAGGTGGTAGTCACCAATTTGGAGACAAACATTTTCACAACGCCCTCCACATTTCATGGAGCCACCATTGGCAATCATGATTTGGAAATTATTGACTGCATGGATATAGCAATGAGTTTCTTTGGAAATGTGGCGATGAATAAAATTATGGGTGCTTCCACTATCAACAAGAATGATGACCTTCATATGCTTGATGTAACCAATTAGCTTGAGGGTTTGGGGAGCAAAGAAGCCAGTGAGAGAATTTAGGGAAATGATCGGTTCTACTTTGGGAGGGTTAGAGGGAGAGGTTATGTCAGTGGTTTCAGGTGACTCAGACTCAAGGGGAGTTTCAACATCCTCTTCCGAAATATCCTCCGAGATGGCCATAAAAAGATTTTGTTCCTTACACTTGTGGCCCGGAAAATATTTGTCATCACAATTATAACAAAGGCCTTTGAGTTGGTGTTCAACCATTTCATCCCTGGTTAATTTTTGGATCTCTAGTAGAGGAGAGGGAGTAGTGGGATTTACTGGTTTCATGTGAGGAATAAAGGAGGGTTTCCGGTTTTGAGAAGATACAACCTGTTGTGCTTCTTAGCTCTTTTAGTAGCCTCCACCCAACTTTGAGGCTGAGCCATGATGACATGAACACAAATCTCATCCTTGAGACCACTGATAAAACATTATCAGAAAAAGGCATTAGACATGCCCTCTGTCCGAAAATCCAGGCACTCAAAAGTAGCTATAAAGTCTTCCACTGTTTCGGATTGTTTCAACTTTGTCAAACGACCTAAATGGTTGGTGTCAGTATCAAAGCATTCATAAAGCTCTTTGACTCTAAAATGATATCAAAATAACACCAGAAATAGCACTTTGATTCTTAGAGTAATGTTCATGGGCCTCTTTGAGGGGGAAACCTCCAGTCGAGCAGAGCTCTATTACAATAATATCCAAGCTAGGGTTCTCATACCCTCGACTCCTATTTATACTAAATATGTCTAGAGGAAGATCCTTCTACAAGCGGAAGCTTCTATTAGGTCTTCTTACATTTGACTTATTCTACTTTATTGCAAGGCCTTATTAATATTGACCTTTACTACATCCGAATATATTGTTCTACCTATGTGCGGGTTAGATCCCTAACATGTCCTCCCCCTTAAAAATAGCCTTGTCCTCAAGGCTTGAGATGTGGAAATTGTTGTAGAATGGTAGTTGGTTCTCAAGTGGCATCTGCTGGAGTTGTATCTTTCCACTGGACTAACACTTCTTTGATGGTTCTCTGATGCAGGTGACACTCACGCTGGTCCAAAACTGCTAGTGGTTGTAGCCAAATGGATCCTTCTTCGTCCAACTCAGGAAGGTTGGTTTGAATTTGGCACTTAGTTCCAATCACCTTCTTTAAGCATGAAACATGAAAAACAGGATTTCTCTTAGAATGACTGGGAAAAACTAACCGATAGGCCACCTGTCCCACACGCTTGAGAATGGTATAAGGACCATAAAATTTGGGCGTCAGCTTCTAACAATGCTCGGCCTTGAGGGAATTTTTCTTTTAAGGTTTCAATCGAAGAAACACCTAATCCCCTTCTGCAAATTGACATTGAGAGCGACCTTGATCTAGTTTTTTCTTCATGTGATTCTATTCCATGAACAAATTCTCTTTGAGGGTACGGAGAATAGCCTCTCCAACTATAAGTGTTTGGTCAACCGCCTGGACCTTCGAGACACCAGGTAAGTATGAGAGAACTTAAGGTGGCTTTTGACCATATACCGCTTCAAAAGGAGTCATGCGTGTAGTTGTAGGGTATGAAGTGTTGTACCACCATTCAGCTAGGGGTAACCATTGAGCCCATTGATTTTTCTTTTTCGAGAAAAAACACCTCAAATATGTTTCCAAACACTTTTTGACCACTTCAGTTTGACCATTAGTCTGGGTATGATAAGATGTGCTGAGATGCAATTGGGTGCCTTGTAGCTTGAACAGTTCTTGCCAAAAATTGTTGGTGAAAGTTGGGTCGCGATCAAAAACAATAGAATGTGGCATGTCATGAAGCTTGAAGACATGATCCATGAAAATTTGAGCCACATTGGATGTTGTAAATGGTTGTTGAAGAGAACAAAAATGAGCATACTTGGAAAGGCGAACAACAACCACCATGATGATTGATTTATTTCCCGATTTGGGTAAGCCTGTAATAAAATCCATAGAGATATCCCTCCAAATAGTACGTGGAATCGGAAGCGGTTGTATTGTGCCAGGAGATTTGATTTTTTCTCCCTTGTTGCATTGACACACATCACATTCAGCAACAAAATTACGAACGTCTTGTTTCATACCATCCCAGAAAAAAAAATGTTTGACCCTGTCATAGGTTTTGGCAAACCCGGAGAGCCCAGTTGTGGGTGTAGCATGAAGCTCAGAAAGTACCGTGGATTTAAGTTTTGATTGTTTACTTAAATAAAAATGGCCTTTGTATCGAAGCTCGTCATGGAACCAAGAGTACCCTGGGGAAACTGGCGCATTGGACTGCAATTGTTGTATCAGATGCGAACTTTTGGGATCATGTATCCATTTCTGGCAAACGGCTTGGAGCCAATCTGGTACAATGAAGGAGAAAGAAAAAAGGGATCCTTGATCTTCATATTTTCGGGAAAGTGCATCTGCAACCACATTGTCTTTGCCTTTCTTGTGAATGATCTCATAATCATATCCAAAGAGATTAGTCACCCATTTTTGTTGCTCTGGGGAGGAAATGCATTGTTCCATAAAATACTTAAGGCTTTGATGGTCTGTCTTAATTTGGAAGAGTTGCCCCAATAGATAAGGGCGCCACAGATCAACGGCATGCAGAATAGCCAACATTTCCTTTTCATAGATTGATTTGCCCAGATTTCATTCAGACAGTTGCTTGCTGGTAAAGGCCAAAGGCCGACCCTCTTGCATAAGGACAACACCAATTCCTTTCCCTGAAGCATCACATTCCAGGACAAAGGTCTTTGTGAAATTAGGAAGGGCCAAGACTGGAGTGGTGCACATGGCCATCTTCAAGGTTTGAAAATATTGAGCAGCTACTGGAGTCCAAGTGAAAGAGTTCTTTTTTAGGAGTGCAATGAGAGGTGATGCAATCTTTCTATAATTCTTAACAAACTTGCGATAATAACCTGTTAAGCCCAAAAATCCACACAAGCTTTTGAGAGTCTTTGGGTGAGGCTAGTCTTGCATAGATTCAATCTTTTTAGGATCCACCCTGACGCCATCCTTGCCAACCAGATGACCCAAGTACTCGACTTCTAAGGTGCCAAAAGCACATTTAGACTGTTTCAAGAAAAGTTGGTGCTGAAAGAGTAGATGGAGAACTCAATCCACATGAGCAAGATGGTCTATCCAGGTTTTGCTATAGATGAGGATATCATCAAAGAAAACTAAGACAAAATGACGAAGAAAAGGAAGGAAGACATGATTCATGAGACTTTGGAAGGTGGAGGGGGCATTACACAAGCCAAAGGGCATGACCAAAAACTCATAGTGGCCCTCATCAGTTCTAAAGGCAGTCTTAGGAATGTCTGCCTCTTTCATACTTATCTGGTGGTAGCCAAAAAGAAGATCAAGTTTAGTAAATAACTGGACACCACTCAATTCATCCAAGAGGTCATCAATGACAGGAATGGGAAATTTGTCTTTAATGGTAAGTTTGTTGAGGGCACAAAAGTCAGGACACATTCGCCAAGAACCTTCTTTCTTCAGGACCATGACCATAGGAGAAGAGTAGGGACTCGTACTAGGGTGGATAACGCCTACGTTAAGGAGTTCCTGAACCATTTTCTCAATTTCATTTTTTTGGGAAAATGGGGGACGATACAGATGGATATTGGGAGGATGGCTTCCTGGTACAAGGGGAATGGAATGATCATGAACACCATGGGAAGGAGGGAGTCCCTGGGGAGTGGAAAAGACCACTTTATGTTTAGAGAGGATGGATTGGAGGTCTTGTGGCACCGAGGGTGTCTCTGTTGCTTGTAGGGCATGGAGTTGGGCAATAACACCAGAATGACCTTTTTTGAGCAGATTTTCCATGTGATGGGAACTAATGATCGTAGGTGAACCGGTAGTGATGCCTTGAAACTTATATTGTTGGCCCTCCTAGTCAAATTGAATGGTTAATTCCTTAAAATCCATGAGAATGGGACGCAAAGTCCTTAGCCAGTCTGCACCCAACACAATGTCACAATCACCCATGTCGATAGAAAACATATGAGATTTCAGGTGGTAGTCACCAATTTGGAGACACACATTTTCACAACGCCCTCCACATTTCATGGAGCCATCATTGGCAATCATGATTTGCAAATTATTGACTACATGGATATAGCAATGAGTTTCTTGGGTAATGCGGCGATGAATAAAATTATGGGTGCTTCCACTATCAACAAGAATGATGACCTTCCTATGCTTGATGTAACCGATTAGCTTGAGGGTTTGGGGAGCAGAGAAGCCAGTGAGAGCATTTAGGGAAATGACCGCTTCTACTTCAGGAGGGTTTGAGGGAGGGGTTATGTCAGTGGTTTCAGGTGACTCAGACACAAGGGGAGTTTCAACATCCTCTTCTGAAATATCCTCCAAGATGGCCATAAAAAGATTTTGTTCCTTACACTTGTGGCCCGGAAAATATTTGTCATCACAATTATAACAAAGGCCTTTGAGTTGGCATTCATCCATTTCATCCCTGGTCATTTTTTGGATCTTTAGTGGAGTAGAGGGAGTAGTGGGATTTACTGGTTTAGTGCGAGGGATAAAGGAGGGTTTCCGGTTTTGAGAAGATACAACATGTTGTGCTTCTTTAGCTCTTTTAGTAGCCTCCACCCAACTATGAGGCAGAGCCATGAGGACATGGGCACAAATCTCATCCTTGAGGCCACTGATAAAACATTCTTGGAAAAAGGCATCAGACATGCCCTCTATCCGAAAAGCCAGGTGCTCAAAAGCAGTTATAATGTCTTCCACTGTTCTGGATTGTTTCAACTTTGTCAAACAGCCTAAACGGTTGGTATCAGTGTCAAAGCATTCATAAAGCTCTGCCACAAAGTGTGTCCAAGCAATATACTCTTGACGATAAGTTTTTCTCCATTGCCACCATTGCCAACGTTCTTGATCTAGATGGAGAACACCATACCGTTGTTTGGCCAAGTCATCTTTAATGTCATATAAAGAGAAATAATGTTCCATTTGGGTTACCCAACTAGTGGGATCTGATCCATCAAATTTGGTCACATCCACCCATGGAAGGCGTAGGTCACGTTGAAAGTGATGGTGCTGAAAATCATGGGAATGAGAGGAAGTTTAAGCTTCAATATGTGGAGGTGGGTTAGATAAAGGGTTATCTGCAAGGATATTCAACTTGGTCTAGATCATCGAAACGACACATTCAAGATGGCTAGTCATGTCTTGTTTGAGTTCATCGAATGAGGCGGCGATGGAGGACTGCATGGTTGTATTGATGGCGATAACATTGGCACTGAGTTGTTTCACTTCTTGTTGGGTCTCTGTGAAATTAGATGGCAAGCTATTGAAGCGAGCTTCCAAGTCTTGGCTACGGGTATGGGCCATGATGACGAGGGAACCCAAATGGGGTGGGTGGGGTCAAAAAATTTGCTAAAAAATGATATGTATGAATGTGATAAGGGCGAAGAGATAAATCCAATGGAATAGGTCTCAAATAATGGTGCAAAAGCTTCCAGATTTTTTTTTTATTTTTTTTTTTACACCTATGGAGTTATACTCCGGTCTGAAGAATATTGCAGTGATGAAATGCCCAAATTCTTAACCAGGAAGAAATGTGTAGTGATTTGACAACCCGAACACAATTGCGCGGCAATAAATCTTGTCTGTTTTAACTTTTTTGTTTCCGTCCCCAAGGGTTAGGTATTCAAGGGTTCTACAGACAAGGGTTTGCCCTGTGCTATAGCTCTCTAATATACGTGCGAGGTCCAATAGTTGTACTCAACCCAATATCTCAGGGCACCAACTAAGGAGGCTAGACCATGCCCTTAGCCGTACTACCCAACTACCCAGGTACTAGAGAGTATCTTCCCAAGTGTTGTTCTCGGTGGCACTATAGTAGTCAGGCGACCGATCGGTTTATCTAAAAAGGACTTTAGGAAATCTAGGTCAATCCGTACACAGGTGTTGTCTGATGCGCTACCACTCGAAGGGGTACCAAAAGGGGTTACAAGGGTGGCCAATAGATGTGCATTTAAGTACCACTTGTATTTCATTCATGTATGAATCCCTCAACCGTGGGTTTATGCACGTAACGACAGATCTTTGTGCCTTAAAGAGGCCGAAATACGTCTCTACCCTGGAAAAAAAAAAATTAACCCACAATTTCTGCCGAGGAAAGTGCTTTGATACCACTTGTAGTATTCTAGATATAAAAAGTATGCAGAACAAAAATAAAATGCTATAAATGGCAGATAAACAACAATATAACCAGAACAACACCACAATAACACTGAAATGATATCAAAATAACACTTTGATTCTGAGAGCAATGTTCACGAGCCTTTTCGAGGGGGCAACCTCCAGTCGAGCAGAGCTCTATTACAATAATATCCAAGCTAGGGTTCTCATACCCTCGACTCCTATTTATACTAAATATGTCTAGAGGAAGATCCTTCTAGAAGCGGAAGCTTCTATTAGGTCTTCTTACATTTGACTTATTCTACTTTATTACAAGGCCTTATTAATATTGACCTTTATTACATCCAAATATATTGTTCTACATATGTGCGGGTTAGGTCCCTAACAACAATTCACAAAATGATACATTGGAGCATTGAATCAAGCTAGGAAACAAAATTAGATAATTTTGGCGTTAATTGGATTCCATTAGTGCCCAAAAGATTCGCCCATAATAAATGA
Organism: Picea engelmannii; assembly: GCA_009831015.1. Classification (NCBI taxonomy): domain Eukaryota; kingdom Viridiplantae; phylum Streptophyta; class Pinopsida; order Pinales; family Pinaceae; genus Picea; species Picea engelmannii. The sequence goes on along the minus strand of ML776670.1, from coordinate 2,531,410 downwards.
ATGGAAAAAAATAATGGAAATTTATAGGAAAGAGTAAATTTGTAAATTCTCATGCAATACTCCTAACACTTTCCATTACAAACTAATGCTCAAGGTATGATTCACTATTAAAGTGTCTCATTGATAGAGACCTAAATGACTAAAACTAATATCAATGTTCAACCATGTGAGTTTGAATCAAATGACTTTGAAATATAATAAAAAACAATCTAGAAGCGTAACTAGAGCTAGAAATGCCTCTAAAGAGCTTAACAATGGACAATTAAATTATACAAATTGATAAGATAACAACAAACAAATATCAATCTAGCAAATAAAACAATTTTATTTTTAACATGATCAAGAGCAACAACACATGCACACATGCACATAGGTTAAATTGATTCAAATCATTTCGCATAACAGTTAAACAACTTCGGAAGGAATTGAAGTCGAGTTTACTACAACGCTGTAGGAAGGGAAGGTTTCACAATGTTAGTACCGCACACGCGACAAACGAACGATAGAACCCCACCAGCAGCTTCTCGAGTCAACGCCCTTCTATTATATTAGTGGGGGTCTTTGAAATAAGGTCGAAAAGACGATTAATAATAGACGGCCGAGGAAGGCTGGGAACACTGAATAATAGATCATGCTTTAAATTGTTTTTATGGGTGTCACACACGGACATTGCCCAACATAGAAAAGTTACTATTTTCTTTTCATATTTTATTATATATTTTTGTGGTTTAGCAGTGGGACAAGTGTCTTTGTGTATATGTTCTCAATACAAATGACAAATGAACGTCTATGTATATGAAAAATGTTTGATTTGTTTGTTATTATATATAGATATATAATATTTATGATTTTTAATATTAAATTTCTCTTTATCAAATGAAATATTTGATCTGTTTGTTATAATATATATATGATTTTTAATATTAAACTTGTCTTATCAAATGTATTATATGTCATTGTTTATTAAGTTAATATATTAGTAATTTCACAATTTATTATTATTGATTCCAAGTTATTCTAATATCATTTAATTTAATATTTATTTTAACATTTATTTATATAATTAGGGTAATAAGTGGTTTTATTTTGAAAATAGGGTGAAAGATTTTAAATTAAAAAGTCCAATAATTTAATCATTTGATTGTTAATGGAAATGTTCTAGTTGAAAGATGGCAAATGTTTATTGAGAGATGATATATCTCTATCAATATTCATAGTCATCTATTAATACATATTTACTCATGTTATCATATCTTAGTGTACATTAATAAAGCATATTTATCAATGCAATATTATTTTAACCCAAAAAAAAAAAAAGCCATGTACATTCCTTAATTAGCTCAAACCTTAATGAGCTCGAAGCTTTCATTGGTAACTACCTTAAAATTATTGTGGATACAAATTGTTGTTCCATGTTTTTATCTAAAAATTTCTCGTTATATTCTATAACTTTTGATTTCTTCGAGAAACACCTTCCCTTCAAATAAGGCTCGGTAAAGTGAATCGCATATACATTATTGTTCACCATCCCTTAATTAACTCAAAGCTCATTATATTCTATAACTTGGGTAAAGTGAATCTCATATACATTATTGTTCACCTTCCCTTAATTAGCTCAAAGCTCATCATATTCTATAAATTTTGATTTCTTCGAGGAGCACCTTTCCCCTCAAATATGGTTGGTTAAAGTGAATTTCATATACATTATTGTTCACTTCTTTTAATTAGTTCAAAGATTTTGGCTCAAACGAAAGAGAGAGAAAAATAATTTCCATGTAACATTGATTACTATGAATTAGAATGTATTATGCAACAGTGAATTAGGTTGGGTCAGAATTAGGTTGGTGACCCAG
>ML776670.1:2480841-2529528 GCA_009831015.1 Picea engelmannii | reverse complement strand
AAATATATATATATATATATATATATATATATATATATATATATATATATATATATATATATATATATATATATATATATTGTAGAGACCGTAAAATACAAAATTCGATACAAGTTGACATATAATACTTTTTAATTTGCATAAATAATTCAATCACCAGCATATAAGAAAAATATTCAGCAGAGATTAAAATCTATCTACAGCATGAAATAACTCAGCCATTCATAATTAAAAAATACCTGCTTCTGATGCTAAATCTCGCTGCTTGGATTGGTCCAATGCTGAAGTTGAAACTGTGTCAAACACTGCCCAAAACCGTGTTTCCTCCCTGCCAGCTAGGAGCAGCCTACCCGGCTTCCTAGCTCCAAGATACCATAAGGATATCCTAGCCCCCATGCTCAAAACCCCCAGCAAACCGGTGCCCCCTGCTTCTGATTCACCAAAATCCACCAAAATCAAACTCCCCACACCCAAAAATCCCCATAGAGAAATCTCCCACATAAATATATCCTCCTCCCCCAAAAGAATGATCCCCCTTCCCCTAAGACTCCTCCCGTCATATCCCTCCTTCACCGACTCTTTCCCCCTCATTAATTTCCTTATCCATTTATTCATTATCTTATCCCCTTATTTAATGTCTTATCCTCTTATTTAATGTCTTATCCTTTTATTTAATGTTTTATTCTCTTATTTAATGTTTCTTATCCCCTCCGTATACGTAAGTCTTTAATAAATTAAATTATTAACCCCTTTAACTTATTACCCATGTCATGTCATTGAATGTGATATGTAATCAATTAATTAATTAATTAATTAATTAATCAAAAGTTATAAACAATTAACTAATATATAAATATTTAATTAATATTATTAATGTTAATCAATATTTAATTAAAACCATCTTAGGACAATTAATTATAATTAATAATCCCTATACATCTATTTAAGCAGGGTTGTTACATATATTACATTGTTGGTTGCGAGACGGACGAGGACAAGAGATAGGGGGCTACGATTCCATGAGAAAGGGGGTTGGGGGTTGCTCATTTATTTTTTAACTTTTGTTCATCCATGTTTGGGTGAGGGGGGGCGCATGAATCTCTTGGGGAGACCACGTCCTTGCTATTTAAACCCGACCTGTTGGTTGTTTGAGTTTGTTCTTCTGGTGTGTCTCATTCATTTGTTGGTTCATTCATTTTGGTTGTATGTTGTTTCCTCCTTTTAATCTTGTTGATTCATGTGTTGGGAAAGAATTGAAACAAATGGTTAGAGGAGGAGAGTCATTGCTAGATGGTTGTAAGTAATTGTTGTTTATTCCAGAGATGAATGAATGCCTGAGTGCTTGGATGCATTGGCATGTAGAAAGAATTGTTCATAGCTGAGAATCCTTGAATTTCTAGCATTGAGATTCCTCACCAGTAGGAGCCATGGAAGAGAAATGGAATAGTCTGAGGGACTGCATGGCAGAGAAAGGGGTTCATTTATTTGGGTTGTGCAGGATGAAGGGGAGAGAGTTGGAAAATTAGGATTCTTATGTGGTTGGGAAAACCTGAGAGCTTGATAGCTAACTGTTGTGTGTTTAGAGTTGTCCTAGGACCCATCCTTATAGATTCATAGCCTTGGATTGGGGGTGACCTACTGTTGAGATTTGGAACAATAGTGTCTATGGTTGGGTGGAAAGTCTTCGGTCTGCAACCAATTGGTAAATGTTTACTTGAAAATATAAGTGCTCCTTGTGTTTTCTGTATAATATATATTTCGTTGTGTATTTATTTATCTCTGAGATGTATTTATATGTGCATGCTTTCTTGTTATTGTTGTGCATGACATGTTGTTCATTTCTTGAATGGTCTCTATGAATCTTGATTACTTACGTGCATTGGATTTGTGTTCTTGATTTAAAAGAATGGAACAAAATTTCAAATCCATCCAAGATTGTGCATTTTTTGGGTAGAGTGGTTCAATCCGGTGGTTGGGTACGTTACATATTGGTATCAGATATGTTGGTTTATGGCACCAATCTTTCAAGGGCCTGCTACATGACAATACAAAAGTTCTTGAAGTGAAATTAATGAATTTCTATGGACAACGTTGGGGTGAGAAGAATGTGGTTTAGCAGTGTCCAGATTGCCATGGGAACCATGTTTAAGAGATCCCCAATGGCCTTGGCATCCTAACTAGCTCTTCCCTTCACAATGGGAATAAGAACCGATAGATATTCCTTTCAAGGAGATAACGCACAACAATCATCGATCAATCCTTTGCATGGATCCAGAGCCATTGATCTGTGATGGTGTTATTTTTCTTTATCCCACATGCATGGTAAGGGCTCAACGAAGTGGTTTATAAGCAAAAAAATAATCATTTGTTATTTGTGTGTGAAAAGAGAGCCATGTAACCTTACAAATCCGCATGTAAAAATAGATTATGAGATCAAAATTGGATTTAGAGGGATGATTAAGAAAGATCATTTGAGGGAAAGAATAAATGAAGATTTTTGTAAAAAGGAAAAAGTTACAAATTACATATTGTTGTTGAATATTACTAGAATGATCGATGGAGAATTTGAAGGTTGTTATGTATTCACCATTATGATTAGTATCAATGCCCAATATAGAAGTTTTCTTGGTTCTTTGTGGTTTTTCTTCTACAATTGACAGAATTTGACGTTCCTATGAAATTGCACCAATGGAGAAAGTGTATAAATGGGGTGAAAGTAACTTTTCATGAAGCCATAACTTTCAACTCATAAATCAGATTGAGGCATAGGAATATTCATTGGAAAGCTACTAAAGAAGAGAAGACATCTGTCCACCCAAATTTTTGAGCTAGGAAGTACATTGTTCTCAAAACATTGAAGAAGGCCTTTGGTGGCTTGTAGGTGCATCATCTCCAGGAGTCAATGATATAGTTTTGGAGTAGTACATCAACCCTTTTGTTATCATAGTAGTGTAGTGGAAGCATGGTACAAGAATACGAAGTTCAGGGGTAAAATAAGGCAATGCATTATGTGCAGAGTTACTCTAAAAAGAAAATGTAATCAAATTTCAAGGAAGGATGACAGGAGTCTAGTAGACTTGAGAATTGCCAAGAACAACAAAGGAAAATATACATGATAAAAAAAGAGAGCAGTTGATGCAAGTTGTTATGATATGGATGTTGGAAAACCATATATAGCGCTAAAATTTGAAGAGCATATGCACTCATGGACATGTTAGGGATGCATTCTTAGTACAAATAGATATGCATTAGTACATGTGAAGTTGTTTAAGAGTACACATAACATGTTGTAGACTAGGAGTAGTCTATTGTTATATTTTATGAATGTTAAAATTGTTAATGATGGTTGTTGTGCAAGGAAAGAGGAAGTTACTGCATGTCTAAAAGTTAATGGTGTTGCATATGGAATCCATCCATATGAAGGGGCAACCGGAAGGTGAAATGTTGAATAAGAGGTTGGTGAAGGAGGAAACTAATTAGGTAGCATAAAACCAATTAATGGAAACTATGGAGGTATGAATTTGATGTATGTTATTGCTTAATCATTGAGGTGAATTTAGGTAAGAATTTCCTCAGTCGGAATTTAACATTCAAAATGATATTGTTATATGTTTTGAATGCATTCATTGGAGTGATTTACCAATCAGTTTGGTAAAGGATGAAGGCTTGTGATACTTATAAAAGTTATTTAACTTTAGAATGCATTTGTATGACATAATAGGATGTTAGGAATGTGTTTGTTATGGGTTAATAACCAAAGAAATAAGGGGTATAAACCCGCTATAGAAATCAATGTTGGTAAAGAAGCTATGTGGAGGGAGGTTGGACGAGTTCCAATTCACCATGGTGAGGCGCCTAACATAAAATGTGGTGATTTGAAAATCAGTGTTTGAGTGCATTGTGTGTAAATGTGGCCATGGACATTAGCACATTGGTTGAGTTCTTATGAAGATTGAATGCATTATAGAAGCTGGTATAGGGAAATAATGCATGTGTAAGGAATGACAATTTCCTATGTTTCATATGATTAGTGAAAAAAAGTGATTCAATTGTTAGTATGCACATTTTTTTAAAATTGTTTGTGAGCCACTGTAAATGTGCAATGAAAATATAATGTGCATGGAATGCTAACAATCTATTTGGTTGTGTGAAGTTGATATTTGCAGGAAGATTTTGATATGGTAGTAGAGTAATTCCATAAGGAAGGTCGATGCATGTTGTTGTAAAAATCCAAACAATTATGAGGAGGGATATCATACTTGCAGGATTTGAGGTCCTATATGGAACAAATCTGAAAACAGATAAGTGAAATTGGAAATCTGTGGGTAACAGATTTAAATTTTTTTGATTGAAAATTGATGGAAAAATGTCTCACAATTACTATATGCATGTGATACATGTGAGATGACAGATGATGGTTGTTGAACTGGAAATCATGGGAAAGGCCATTGTTGTGACATTAAACCCCAGGATATTCCTTGATCGTTGTTGAGATGAGATATGTCATGTTGGAGCAAGCCAAAGGGATTCATTGGCTATAAGAATCTATAATTATCGGTACTCTTCCTATGCGAGGAAGCCTTGGAAAATGATGGATCACCCGAGGGACTGTGTAACAGAGAAGGGGATTCTTAAGCCTAGAGGGTGAGTGACTAGAAGGAAGAGGAGAATTGAATGATTTATGTTACAATGTAGTTGGGATCATGAGTGCATTGGGTATGTCTGAGAAAACAGTGAGTCGAATAAATTGGGCAGCTATGTGGATGCATATCCATGAATTAAACAGACTATTGAAATGTCAAAGTGTCTGAGAGAGGACCAAACTAAGGAGAGTAAGACATTGTTGAAGTAAAGGTCATGACATGATTTGATATGGAAAGGTTATGATGCCACATAGGGATTGGATATCTTATTGCTATATTAAAATGTTTGGATTGCAACCTTTTTGCCAACACTGAAGAGCACTCAAAAATTATATTATTGGCGTTGTGTTTGGGTTGAAAAGGAGGGCATCCAAATAGTCAGGAAAGTAATTAGGAAGTGTGTGGATGATGTGTTGAGGCATTTTCGAAACCTTCCAATTCACTATGATGGGATGCATGGCTCAGAAAGGAACATCCTGAAATCAATACAGAGGTGCATTGAGTAGGTATGCATGAGTAAGTTATAAAAGTGTGCAAGTGGTAGAGTTTCACACATGCATGCTAAGATAGAGATGTTTATGCTTAAACGAACTATTGAATGCATTTTGGTGAATGCATATATATATTGCTTAGTAATGAATGTGCTAACAACTTAAATGATGTGACTATTACTAACTCATGAAGTTGAGAACATTTCAAGGAGTTGTTAGATATTGTAACAAGAAAGTTGCAAGTTAGAATAGTTACATAATGGTTGGGAATGACTGAATTGTTGGTTTGTTACAATTCTGAGATCACTTTTTGGAGTTGTTAAAATGTTACAAAGATAGAACGATGATGTACATGAATGATAGTTTCATTCCATTTCAATATGAATAATGATTGGGAATGATTAAATTGTTGGTTAGAGGCAATTATGAGGTCATTTCATGAACTAAATGTGAATCAATGCTAACAGTTGGTTTGGATGAGTGTAAATTTGGAAATTTGCAGGTAGAGTCACTTGGATATGGAAATGTTGTAAGTCATAAGGAAGAATGACATCTATATCTGCAAGAGCCAAATGAATTATGAGCAGAAAACTAATGGATGTAAATTTTATTTTATTATTGGACTGTACAAAACACTTTTGAGAAATTAATAATTATAAATTGTTATGGTAAGCTAAGAATTTGTTTGGCTCCATGGAAATCGAAAGTATTGCAAGAAGATTGGTCTCAAGTGTGGCATTGTTGTAAGCCATAATGAAGACTGATGCATATTGCGACAAGAGCTAAGCAATTATGAGATGGAATACATCATTGGCTGGAAGACGGACAAGGACAAGAGATAGGGGGCTATGATTCCATGAGAGAGGGGGTTGGGGGGTTGCTCATTTATTCTTTAAGTTTTATTTACCCATGCTTGGGTGAGCAAGGGCATGTGAGTCTCTTGGGGAAACCACATTGTCTCTTGGGGAGACCATGTCCTTGCTATTTAAACCTGGTCTGCTAGCTATTTGGGTTTGTTCTTCTGGTGTGGCTCATTCATTTGTTGGTTCATTCATTTTGGTTGTATGCTCTTTCCTCTTTTTACTCTTACTGATTCGTGTGTTGGCAAAGCATTGAAACAAATGGTTGGAGGAGGAGATACATTGTTAGATGGTTGTAAGTAAGTGTTGTTTATTCCAAAGAGGAATGAATGCCTGAGGTTTGGATGCATTAGCATGTAGAAGGAACTTTCCACAACTGAGAATCCATGGAATTTCCAACATTGATATTCCTGACTATTAGCAGTTGGAGCCCTGGAAGAGAAATGGAACATCTTGGGGGATTGCATGGTAGAGAAAGGGGTTGATTTCTTTAGGTTGTGCAGGATGATGTATTTATATGTGCATGCTTGTTGGTTATTGTTGTGCATGGCACTTTGTTCATTTCTTGGATGGTTAGTATGAATCTTGATTACTTGCATGCATTGGATTCATGTTCTTGATTTAAAAGAATGGAACAAAATTTCAAAATACGTCCAAGATTGTGTGTTTTTGGGGTAGGGTGGCTCAACTTGATGGTTGGGTACATTTCATCACCATGGATTTCAACTCACGATAACTACCCTAAAATTATTGCCCATACAAAATATGTTTTTTAGTTGACTAAAGAAAATTAAAGATTCTAACATATATAATTAAAGATTATAACTTATATAATTGAGTCGACTTGTATTTTTATTTTAAATATAATGTTATATACATGACAACATCTCCCACATATTAAATTATAAAACTCATAATAATACAAATATATAAAATAATTTGCAATATATTTCTTTTAAACACTAAAAGAAAAAAGTAAAAAAAATAAAACAAACATATTGTAAAATAAAAATAAGAGTTGATTTTTTTGTTTAATAGATGTGCACACATATATACATATTATAAGGAGTTTTTTCTCTTATCTCCATTGATTGAAGTAAATAGGAAGGAAGATTTTGTCTTCAATAGGTTCCATCAAGCATATGTATATAATAAATTTAAATGCATCTTCTTGGCCTTGCAATCAAATTGCAGTGATATGGCGGCGTCATCATTTTAATAGTTTGTTACCAAGAAAGTTTCTTCTGATATGCATAAATCTTAGTAATAATTTTATAGGAGTTAATGCAAGTTTAAGTTGACATAGAATTTTGACTTATGTTTTCACGGTGATGGTTCAAACTTCTTAAACTTCTTGAATGACAAAGTTTGTAAACAATTATATGTACATATTATCTTTTTTTATTATTAAATTATTTCATTATAATTTGTGAAATTTTTATTAAATTATTTTATTATAATTTGTAAAATCTTTGTAATCTTCTAAAAGGAAAATGAATTTTTTGAAATGATAAAGATATCCATATTAATAACGTTTTAATTAATTTTTTCTATATAAAGGAATGACCTTTGTTATTGAGTTGTCTTCTTCATTAACTCATCTCTTCTTAAACTATGAAATCTTTCCAATTATTTTTGAAAATTTTGGATGAAACTTGAAAGGGTAAGAATCATCAATTTGTCTTCTTCATTAACTCATCTCTTCTTAAACTATGAAATCTTTCCAATTATCTTTGAAAAATTTGGATGAAACTTGAAAGGGTAAGAATCACCAATTTACTAATGATGCATGTGATGTTTAATTAATTTCTATTTAATTATTTTAAGTCAATTTTAATTATAAATAATTATTATAATTGTATTAAAAATATTAAATTAATCTTAATTATCAATAAGTGCAATATTTTTATTAGAAAAATTTAAATTGATTATTTATCTAAATATCACTATTAATTAGGAATCCAAATATTTTATTTTTCTTTACATATTATTTAAAATAACGTAATTAAATATTAAATATAATTAAGGTTTAAGGTAAAAGTAGGTAAAATATATTTATGGTTAAATGTTTAGGGTAAAAGTAGGTAAAATACATTTTTGGATAACTATGTATGTTGTCAATTAATTCTATTTGCATCCAATGCATCTTATCAATTTTGTCAATTGGAGTTGATGACTCTATTTGCATCTAATGTATTTTATCAATTGGAGTCGTTGCCACCTCCATTGACTTAGAATTATCGTTTTTTCCACAAATCCATCTTCTCCATAGTTGTAGTTTTTCTCATACTCTAATTCCATGTCAAACATAGTTACTTATTTGACAAGAACCCTTTAGAGTTCTCATTTTTATAAAAGTCATATTTAGTTTTCATTCCATTTCATAAAGTGGTACCACCAAAAGCACTCTTTTTCTTTTCGGGATTAAAATTACAAATTTTGCAACTATTATCCATGAAGTTATATACAAAAACATTAAAATGAACCCTTCAAATTAAAAAGTAGTGTTCCTACAATCATCCTCATTTTTCTTTCCAGATTAAAATTAGAGCTTACTTGAACTTGTGGCTCATATAACAAGGATCGCTGTGAACAAAAACTTTAAAATTGATCCTCTAATCGAAAGTGGTGCCACCAATGGTACCCCCTTCTTCAGGGTTAACATTACAATGTTTGAAACCATGACCTTGACAACGGTACCATTATGAATCAAGACTTCAAAATCAACTTTTCGATCGAAACATGATGACAATTAACACATTTTTTTTAAACATTAAAAAAAAAATGATGTAAACAACAATTTCTTTTTTAAAACATTAAATAAAATATAAATATTAAAAAAATACAATTGATAACAAAGTTAACAAAATTTAAATTTAAATTTCTAAAATAGCAAAAAAAAAAACATTAAAACCCATAGCTGCACGGAAACCACTCCCGTCATTTCCATCATTTCTGAAACTTGTTCCCAACGTGTCGGAAGCTTGGGAATTGCTATGAAACATCCCCAATTGGCTGAGAATTGTTTTGGGAATTTGAGCTTCAACATCAAGAAAATAGGAGCTTGGGAATGAGTTTTCGAAATAGAGAACTTTAAATTAAAATTGTATTAAATTAAAATGTAAATATTTTTATTTAATTATCACAAATACATAATTTATTACAAATATTTTCATTATATTTATTTAAAATATCACTATAAAACAAAAACTAAACTACACAAAATATTATTTTAAAAATTATTTAAGTAAAAAAACTTAATAATAGTCACTTTACAGTTGTGGATATGAAAAACTTTTAATGCATGTATGTTTTCCTTCAATCCCAGACTAAACATGAAAGTCGAATAAATCAATACCTTATCCATGGCAAGCATTTGCTCCAGTATGTTATCAACCAACCATATCATTGACTTTTATTGTATTTTCATATTACAAGAGTGGTACTATTAAGTTTTTTCTAGTCAGAACAAGAATAATGTTTCAAATTTACAAAGATGTTTGAAGTTTATATATGCAAAGTTTAATTTTAAAAAGATGTTAAAATTTTATATATGTATTTTCAATTTTGTTTCTCATTTTTTAATGGAATCTTTATGGATATTAAAGTTTCAATATTGTGTTGATGTTTCAAATCCCTTGGCCAAAAAAGAAACGTTCTGGATGAATTCTAGGGTTTTTTATTTGCACCCTCGCTTTGAGCTTCTGGCTGCCACAGAAGGGGGGGGGGGGGCAAGGCCTCTCTTACAACAAGGTCGCCTCACCTGACCTGGGCAGCGGGCACTTCAATAGACTGCCTTTCGAACCACCAGGCGAATTGAGAAATACCTTATGACAAGAAGGATCACTAAAAGAAAATGCCATGGAAGTAGATCCAGGTCCAGACCATGCAAAAGTGACTTGCATATGGGAACCTAGAAAATGAAACTTGTACGCACCTATGGCCCCCGAATACATGATAAATACACCCAGAATAGAAGACCAAAATCAATATATGCAGGATTATGCACTGGTGGGAAAATTCTTGGGCCTTTTACCCTCAGAAAGGGACCTAGTGAAATGGATTCAACACTGGTGGAAACCCAAAGGTCACTACGATTTACAACTAGGCTCCAAAGGCTTATTTACCATCATTTTACATAATCTAGAAGATAGAAACAAAATATTTGATGGAGGCCCATACTTCTACAACTCGACAAGGCTTTTCCTATGTTTCTAGACAAAAAAGTTCAGTCCGAAGAAGGAGGACTTCTTGCAAGCACCAGTCTGGTTACAACTCTGCTCCTTACCCTAGGAATTCTGGCTAGAGGAAATTATAGTAGGCATCGACAAGACGATTGGATTCTACGTCAAAGCTTCAGAAGCCACAAAACAAAAAAGGTACACCGCTTACGCCCACATTTATTTTTATCTCAATATTTCCAAACCCCTTCCTGGTGCCATAGATATAGAATATCATGATGAATAATGGTCCCAAACCCTATACTATGAGCACATACCGTTCCATTGTAGGAAATTCCATGAACATGGCCATCTCTTCCGCGAATGCCCTCTTAATAACTCCAACAAGGTAGATCCCTCAACTCCTGACAAAGACAAAGATGGTTACACTCAAGTCACTGGTCATCGCAGGAAACCATCTCGAAAAGTGTCCCCTCCTACCCTGCCTAACCCTCTACCAACAATTCCTTTGACGCCCTACAACATATCTCGAAGGACCATCTCAACCCCTCGACTTCCCTGCCTAAATCAGCTCAGCTCCCTCCATCATCCAAACCTTTTGTGAAGCCTCTGGCATGGACATCAACTTGGAAAAATATCAAATCTTATTTTTCAACATGCCCCTCCCAATGCAACTCCATATCACCCAGCTCTTGGGATTCACCGGCAACTCCCTTCCATCCAAGTACCTAGGAATTCCCCTCATTGATAAATCTATGAGGAATAACTCCCGGGAGGATCTTATGTCCAATATCAGGAAAAATTTATCCTCATTGACCTTTCGCTCCCTCAATCTTCCTAGTCGGTTGATTCTCCTTAAATCTATCCTTCAATCCCTTCCCATTTACTCCTTTTTCATCATTGTTGCTCCAACTTTTATTCTGAAGGCTATCATAAATTTTCAGAGGAACTTATTATGGTAGGGAACCAAAGAAGGACGTAAATGGGCTCTGGTAAGCTGGATAAAAACCCAGAGGCCAAAGCACGTGGGAGGACTAGGACTCCGAGATCCATCCACTCTCAATAAGGTCTTAAGTGAAAAAATTTGGTGGCGATGGTGAAAGCGTCCCACAGACCTCTGGGGGCACTTATGGAGGAAGAAATACACACACTCCTCTTCAGAGGAGAATTTGATTAGATGGAATGGTCACTGTCCAAGGTCTCTTATTTGGAACGCAGCCAAGCAAAACAATGGGGTAATAGTGGACCACACATTCTAGGAAATACAAGATGGTAACTCATCCTCCTTTTGGAATGACTCTTGGTAACAAATATCCATTCTAGACCAGGATCCCATAGCGGCCGACTTTAAAATCCACATGGAAAGCGCAAGGCTTGTTACGGTGGAAGATTACTCGAATCATAACAACACGAAGGACACCTCACGCAACTGGAAATCCACTCATGATGACCTCAATATTCCCCCACAGGTGAACATTCAGCCTTGGTTAGAAAAATTCAACCCTAGAAAGATTCCAATCCACCAAGGGAAGGATATCATCAGATGGGGTCACTCCACGAGTGGGACCTTCAACCTCAAAGAAGCGTACTATCTCAGTGCAGGACACAACTCCCTCCCAAAAGATCCGATCTAGAATAAAATTTGGGGAGCCCATCTCTGGCCCAAAATCAACACCTTTATCTGGTTGGTCACTCATCAAAGCATCCTCACTTGGGAAAATCTAAAAAAAATGGGCCTTATAGGACCTTCCTTGTGTCCTCTCTGTTGCAATGAGGGGGAAACTCAAAATCACCTCCTCAACCTATGTTCCATCAGCTCACATATTTGGGATCAATTTGCTATCATCATGAGAGCGTTAGACAGAAACCAAAACGGTCTCAGGGACACAAATGAGGGATGGAGAGACTCAGTATTTCACTCTCCCATCCTCAATTGTGTGTGGCAACTTATTCCTGGATGAAAGAGAGGAATTTTTGTATATTCAAATCCACTCTCCTTGGATGACAAGTAATCTGGACCAAAATCTAGCTTAACATCAAGGAAACCATCAACTTACACCCTTGGACTGATTCCGACCTGATCTGGCCCCCTCAAGAGCAGATCATCCTTAATTCTTGGCAGCTCCGGCTCACCTCCTCTCCTCCAAAGATCACTTCTACACTTACAAGCCATGGAATTCCTTCCCAGTGGTAGCCTCCATCAGAAGGACACTTCAAAATCAACTTTGACGGTGCGTCCAAAGGCAACCCAGGCCCAACAGGTTTTGGAGCTACTATCAAGAACAACAAAGGAGATATCCTTCTTCTGCTAGCTAGGAACATGGGGCATAACACCAATAACACAACTGAACTATGGGGCATGCTTAAAGGCCTCCAAGTGGCCTTGGATCAAGGTCTCAAGCTTCTCTTTGTGGAAGGGGATTCACAGATCATTGTAAACCTCCTCTCATGTCTCCTCAATGGAGTGGATCCGGAATGGGTCTCCCCGAGATAAAGACTCACCAGTGGCATGGTTCAGATCAAAACTATGCTTTAGCCACACCTGGTGATCATTCCCTCCCATATTTGATGAAAAGCGAATCAAGTGGTGGACAAGCTGGAGAATTTTGGGGTCGACTTGAAGGAAGGGGACTTATATTGCAACCCTGAATCCTCCCCAGATCATCCTTTATTTAGAGCATGCATTTCCCAAACCCTCACCATGGACCACTCCTCGGATGGGGTGTCACCATGAGAATAATGCCCAAGGCGTAGGGAGGAGTACACCTGACATTGTCTATCCAGGTGCCTTGCCACCTTCCCAATCTCTCCAGCTATTTAATGAGGGGATTTAACTCGCGACAATTTATTCACTGGGCCGAGTGCCTACACCAGCTCCTCCACACAGGAGAATAAATGGTGATGGGATGGAACTCCAGCAGGTCTCGTCAAGCGATAAGTCTCCTTTGACTATTTATCTCGGCACTGGGTTATCCCGTCCATTCTCATATTTTCGCTTCTACTCTTCTGAGCTTCATCCCTGATTCTTAGTCCCCTCTCCATTATGTCCCTCCTACCTTCCTGCATTTTGTTTCCCCCCTTCTCCTCTTCATCCTCTTGATGTCGATGCAAAGAGGCAAATCGAAGCAAGGGACAGAATGGTATAATACTTATGGGAGTGGTTGCCGCCATAAACCTGACCTGAAACCCTCCTCTACTCACTCTTTCACTATGGACCTTCCTCCTCTGTCCTCCACTTGGGCTTGCAGGTTCGAATGGTTTTACAATATGGGAAATTTGCTTGGTTTTTCACCTGAACTCAACGAGGATGAACCTTTGAACTAGTTGCCCCCTTCCTGCCTGGTCACCCCTCTGACCGCTCCACCTAGTCACTCTGCCTCCTCCCATGAATCTCCTGCCTCTCCACCCTCACCTTCACCTCCTCCTCCACCTTTCTGTGCACGTTGTGATGAGAACATGGGGCTTTAGAGTGAAATTGCAATTATTTAGGACCTCATCTTTGAGGTTCAACGTGACTTGGAGGATTTGTTGTTCAGATACGAGCTACATGAACAACAAGAGGAGTGCCTTGAGGCTCTGATTTATTCTCTCCTTCACAAGACTCCATCCCCAGAGATAGTGTCCCCAACTTTGGAGCCAACAGAAAACGACGAAGGAAAACAACCCCAATTGGACCCGGACTCAAAGTGATGACTGGTTTCTCAGGTTCATAGTCACTTTTTTGCCAATGGAATTTTGGTTATCCTCTTTTGTTTCAACCCTACATGGCTTAATAGTCTACAAGCATAGCTCTAGGCATAGACATTTGGTTATAGACTGTGATAGGCACTTAGTTTTGAAACAATGTTATGGATAGATAGATGGTTGCATTGGTTTCCCACCCGGGCGATGCAACGACCTCACTACCTGTTTAAGTCGACAAATGTATATTTTTTACTGTGCAAGGTCCTTTTAATACAAATCTCTCACTTACAAAAAAAAAAAAAATCAATATTGTGTTAAATATATTTATATAATTATTAGTACAAATTAAATTAGTAATTTCAGTATTGTAGTTGTTGCAATAGGAGAAACATTATCCTGGATGTTGTTCTGGATTGACCTTCAATTTTATTGAAATAAGATTTAAAATGTATCATTATCTTGGTACATTGTAATTTATATCATTTATTCTAGAATATTTTTTATATTTTTTTAATATATATCATTGTTGCTCCCAAATCCAGGTTTCCTCTAAATTTGAGAGAAAATTCTACTCGTTCTAGAAACACATGCAACATATTTAAAACCATATACGTTTTAAAAATATATATAAAACCATATTAAAAAAATTAAAACATAAGCATAATTTAAGAAACAAAAAAATTGGGAAGAATAAGGGTCGAAAAGACTCTAAAATAGTCGGGGTTAGAGATGGAGGAATAGTACAATGTGAAATGGGAACTCACGACGTAAATGATTGCAAAGAATGACGTCAACACATAATGGGAAGAAGACTAGAAATAGTCGACGACGAGGGGGAAGTAGTGGAAGAGACAATGATTATTTATTTATTTTAAAGAGACGACGATTTTTTTTTATTATTTTTTTAAGGAGACGACTATTATGTTTGAATGGACCAAAATCAATGAATAATAAAACAACGTGAAATTGAAAGATGGACAGATGACAAGAGTGATGACGACAATTTGTGTATATGTCTTTCATATGTGAGTGTGTATGGACTATATGAATTGAAAATTTTGGATTTTAATGTTGTCTCCTTAATAGACTCTAGCTTTCACATCGAGGTCAATTGGAGTTGACCGCCTATTATCTTGTTTATTTAGTAGATTAGTTGGTGCATTTAGGATCCCAAAATGTATGATATCCTAATGATTGGAAAAACTTATCACTAGTACATATTGGAAAAATTTTGACGTTCTATTTGCGACGTTATGGACAAAATTGGCCATATTGTCGAAAAATAGAGGAAATTTTAATTTTTTTTCTCCATTTGCCCGATAACGTCGCTCTTGCGACGTACTAAAAACACATGTCTCTATTGCGACGAAGGTGGGAAGACGTCGTTATTACGATGACATTGGATTTTTGTCTCTCTTGCGATGTTTGTAAAATAGTCGTCGCAGTTGCAACGTCATGGAAACTAGGTTTCCCCCCTCCCAACGGTCACCTAGTATTTGACCAAGTCAACTTTGACTTGGTCAACTATCATCGAAATTGCGACTTTATAAAATATATATATATATGTTTCATTTTACGGATGTTGCGACAAGTTTTCTATAATAACGACACTTCAAAAAGGGTTTAAGTGGGTCTTCTTGGCAAACAAAAAACATGGATTTTTTTTCAGTATATGTCTGTGGGGAAGAATTTCATAAAACATTAGAGCTGGGAAAAAAATTGAAGAGGGTGAAAAAGGTGACGATAATTGTTACTGCCCTTGCAAAAATTGTTGTATTAGACGTCTCGAAAGAGTTTTAATAGCAACAAATCAAAAACATTGTAGAAAATATGGGCACATGGACGGGGGATCAAATGAATATCGTCCCATCATAATTAGCTATATATACATTCATTATTTGTTTTAATATTTATTGTATTCTCAAACTTTTATATTGTTTTATACATGCACTATTTTTTCATGATTGTTTGTAATTATAAAGTTAGATTTGCCCCCTAACTTTATGCACAAAGCACCAAGTAGTAGCAGAAATGATGTTGTAGTACAAGATGAAGAACTTGAAGCAGATAATGAAGATCAAGTTAATGATCCCATGGAAGTAGATGAAAATAATAACATAGTTCAAGATGATGGGACAAATCAAATGATCAAAGACTTATTCGGTCATCCAGATGAAGATCATGGGGACAGTAGTGATGGTATTTATGATGAACCTCTGATTGAAAAGACAAACAAACGACTTTATAAAGGGTCAAGAGAAAATCTTCTCTCCACTACATTGCTTCTAGTGAACTTGAAAGTTACGAATCATTTGTCGAACACTTGTATGACACAGATCCTAAGGTATGTAATATGTTTCTTCACATCTACATAAAGGTTGAATTTTCCCCTATTTTTTTTAGTGTTAATTAATGTGTAAAATAAAAATGCAATATTTACAATTACTATTCTTTACATTAACTATTTATTTTTTATGTTTTAGATTGTTAGGTGAATTTCTTTTACCCTCGTCAAATATTTTACCTCCCACATATCGAGATTTACATGCCATTATGAAAGACATTGGAATGGAGTATCAAAGTATAGATTCATGTCTTGATGATCATATTATATATTATGCACAACATGCATCGAAAAAAGAATATTCGGTATGTGGTATCAGTAGATATCAAACCGATCAAGTAAGAAAAATGGTCCCTCGAAAGGTTCTCCGACATATTCCCATAATTTCACGTTTTCAACGATTGTTCAGGTGCCAAAGCATAGCACATTTTATGGATTACCAGACATGAAAGAGAATTGAAGATGGCGTTCTTCGAATGCCTGCAGATGGTTATGCGTTTAAGGAAATTGTTGCAAAATGGCCATAATTTACAGATGAACCTCGTAATGTTAGGATTTCATTGGAAACTGACGATGTTAATCCATTTGGAGAGCTTCGGTCTGTTTACTCAGTGTGGCCTATTTTTTTTATCAACAATAACATTCCTCCTTGGATTTAAATAAAGAGGGAACACATAATGTTGACAATGATTATTCCATGTATTTGTTTACATTAATTTTTCGAATTTAAATTTTTCATTTCTCTTTTTTTGCATAACATATTTTATTTATTTATTTACGTATATATACATACCATGGTAATAATTTCATGTAATTTCAAACAATTAGGTAAGTACCAAGTTAAAGATATGAATTTGTATATCGAGCCTCTTATCGACGAGCTACTAAAGTTATGGGAGGGCATCATTATGTATGACATATGTAAACCAATTGGGCAAAAGAGATTTCAATGTCGTGGAATACTTTTATGGACAATTCATGATGCCCCAGGACTAACACATTTTTTTGGTATCTAATGTTCCATATTGCATGCTTGAATAGTATATAATTAATTGAATATATCATGCATGTTGTTTAAATAATAATTTTTTATATATATTAATAATCCACGTTAATCCATCTGTTGTGGGTCTTCAAACATAGGGTAAATTTGCATGTCCAGTTTGTGGTCCTAAGATGAAATATCATCGGTCAAAAAGTTTAGGAAAGGAGGTTTTTGATGAGTATAGACACTTCCTCTCTAAGAACCATAAGTATCGTACTACTGAAAACAATCTTTTCAATGGGAAACAAGAGACTAGACTAAAACCACAAAGAATGACACCTCGCCTAGGGGAGTTGGCATATGATAGAATTAATCCTTGAGGTACACATTTTGTTTATGTATTGTAAATGCAATCATATTTTGAAATTTTATTTTAATTATTCATTTTATTTTACCGCATTTGATAAATAGTGTTCTGATTTTTTTTTATGCTTCATCAATGTTGTCGTTGTGAAGGTAGTAATAATGGGCTTCCACGAGGAATGAAATGTTATCCCACTCAATTCATGATGTTTCCTTACTATAAGGACCTAAAAATAGTTCATTTATTTGGTACAATGCATATCGAGAAGAATGCGACAGAAACATTATGGCAAATCATAGATGGCAGGAAGGATAAAGAAAAAATTTTCAAAATTTGTAATGACATTCAGGAAGCCAATAATGCAATGCAAAGTGTGATCCAATCAAATAACGATGGAGACCAAAATAACCTTCCATTATTATTAATAGAGCAACAAAGCAATGGTGTAAAAGAGGTCATTCAAAAAAATAAATTCCCCACAGTTTTTTGTTCAAACATAAAGAATATCTTAACGAAGAAAGGTGAATTTGCGGGGTAAAAAAACATGATTGGCATACCTTCATTAAGGTAATTAATCATTTTAGTATTCATATTTATAGATTGGTCATATACATTTTTTGAGATTTTTATTTTTTTTGTCTAGTTTTGAACAAGTAACGATTCGTTTTTATTGTTACAATATGTTCTACATCTATCTCTCCCAGATGACTTTGACAACAACGTCAAACAAGTTATATATGATCTTGGAAAATATATGAGGTAAGTAGCTGCAATATATATGCAAAAAAAGAATTCAATTTTTTGTTGTACTTAATGACATGTGTTTTACTTGTAATGTAATATGTATTTATATGTTTTGTTGAAACATATTATTTTCTTGCATCATGATCTATAGATGGTTGCCATTGAAAGAAATCCATGAAGATGATATAAAGTATTGGAAGAGAGAAATTCCTTAGCTAGTGTGTGAAATACAGAAGTATCTACCTCCAACATTTTTCAATGCACAAGAACACTACCTCATACACAAGGTTGAGGAGATTGAAATGTGTGGACCTGTACACACAAGGTCAATGTGGATGGTGGAGAGGCACTTGAAATCATTGAAGGATTTGGTTAGACAAAGAGCACGTCCTGAGGCTTCTATGGTGGAGGGATATATGGTATATGAATCCATGGTGTATATTAGTCAATATCTTCCTAAATTAGTAGTGCAAGCTATGCATGTAGTGGATTTCATTTGGGATGTGAACTCCATCAAAAAAATTGAAAGGGAGCAGTTGTTGGGGAAAGGTACAATGAAGAAAGTGAGAGGTAATTCAATTGTGGATATTTTTAATAAATACAATTTTTTCATTTTTTTTTGTATATGATTATACTCATTTATATTTATTCTTTCATCATTTATTAATACTTACCATGGTTATAACTAATATTTAATATTGGTAAATTCTGATTTTTTGATCGGTCAGTTGCTCAAGATTGGGATGCACTACATTTATACATTGCAAACAATGTTGACTGGATGAAGGTATGGATTGATAGATGTAAATAACATCATGTAGGAAGGTTATTATGGAAAGAACTGTCTAAATTGGTTAGAGAAGCTCGTCATAATGGATATTTTGATGTTACGCAAAGGGAAGTAGATTTAGCATATTGTTTGAAAGATGGAAAGGCAAGAAAATTCACACATTTTATTCATTTATTTTATATTATATTAATGTGACTGCATGTGTGTTTTTTTAATATTATACTTTACAAGTTATATAAATTTGTTTATTATTAATTGACAATGTATCTTTTACATGTCTGGCATATTGCAGTTGAAACACCACAAGGCTATGTGGTGCAATGGTCGTAAATTTCGCATCAAACAGTTGGATGAAACCAGAAAAACTTTTGATAGTGGGATAACTACAGTATTCTAGGTCACTAATGTTTCCTCTAGGAGTGACATACGTCCTTGAGAATCTAAAAATAGATACTATGGGTTTTTGAATGATATAATTGAGTGTGACTTTAATTCCTTAAAATTAGTTTTCTTCGATGTCAAACGGTATAGGTTAAGAATGCATGAACATGATAAGGAAAGAACTGTTATTCAACATGCCAATGGATTTTTGATGATTAAAACAATAGTTTTTGAAAAAAAAAATGACCGCTATGTTTTTCCAAGTTAATGTGAACAAATATTTTACTCAAAGGTTCCAGGTAAGAGGGATTGGTCATTTTTTGTTAGATATGATCCAAGAGGAAGGCCAGTAAAGTATACTGTAGATGAGGAAGATGATATTGAAGAAGAAGATGATGTAGAGCTAGAGCAGGAAGAATATGGGTCGACAGATGAAGAAGATAGAGAAGATGAACCAGGTGTAGGAGACAATGTGCCAGTTCTTAATGATGATATCGATGAAGATATGCTCGAAAATCACGTTGATGATGATGATGATATCATCAATCCTTTCAACATTGTTTATGAATTGGATGTTGATACAGATATCGAGTTGGATGATCAAGAAGAAGAAACAGAAGAAGGATGATACAAATGTTGTGTTGGTCGATGAGGTACGTAACTAGATATTTTAATTTGTATGAATTATTCTCTTTAAATAATTTTTAATTATGTGGGTTAATTACATGTTTTTAAGTTTTATTTCATTTTTGTTTTGGTAGTTTCTATGCATGATTACTATTTTATATATTGGGTATTGGGGAATTGAGAGCAATGTGAGGGGGGGGAGGGGCCATATGAGCTTCCACCTTCACGTGGTTGGCCTTGTTTAGTAGAGAATAAATTATTCTCAAAACCAACAGAAGTTAATTCATTCATCTTTATACTCAAAGATCACTCACATACCCACTCTATATATCGTCTCATCTCGTCCTCATTTCATTTTAATTTTCTGATTGGTCGAATTTTAAAGGAAACAACTATTAAAAGAAATTGTACTAGGGATAGAGTACATGATGGGCAACGGTGACCTATGAATGGGGCCAACGTTGAAATGTTTTCAAAATGTTTCTATATGTGCCGAAATTTGACATGGATACTCTGATCACATTTGACATGCACCGAAATTTGACATGGATAGTTTGTTCCATGTCAAATTTCAATATAGTTCCAACAACAATTCTATAGAAGGGAAGTTCCATGTCAAATTTGAAGATAGTTATGACAACAATTCTATAGATTGAAATGACAAACATTGGCAATGAGACATGCATGATGCACGTTGATGCAAATGTGGATGATCTCAAATATTATGTGGGGACATAATACATCCTTGAGTCTTCAGATCCTCCCATACTGTCAAGGCATGTGTCTAGTCTAACCATGTCAAATTTGGACGCATACAAGAACATATTGAAGAAATTTCAATGTTGGCCCCATTCACTACTCACTATGTGGGGTCGATGCATGACATTTGTGGTGGGTGAATTGGAAGTTCCATGACATTTCAAGAGAGTTCCAACAAAGATTCTACAGATGGA
Source organism: Picea engelmannii (assembly GCA_009831015.1). NCBI lineage: Eukaryota > Viridiplantae > Streptophyta > Pinopsida > Pinales > Pinaceae > Picea > Picea engelmannii. The sequence continues at coordinate 2,508,481 of ML776670.1, read as the reverse complement.
AACAATGACATTTGACAATGAGACGCCCATTATGAACGTTGTTGCAAACATGGACGATCTCAAAGATTATGTGGTTGGGACATCAGACATCCTTGAGTCTTGAAAACCTCACATACCTTCAAGGCATGTGTCTAGTCTAACCATGTCGAATTTCGACACATACATGCACAGTTGAAGAAATTTCAACGTTGGCCCCATTCACTGCTCACTATGCGGGGTCGGTGCAAGATGGCATTTGTGATGGGGTGTATTGGATGTGCCATGAGATTTCAAGAGAGTTCCGAAAAATATTCTATAGATGGAAATGAAGAATGATGACAATGAGACATCCATTATAGTGAATGTTGATGCAAACATGGATGATCTCAAATATTATGTGGGGACATCAAACATCCTTAAGTATCGAAACCCTCCCATACCTTCAAGGGAACTATCTAGTCTAATGATGTCAAATTTCGATGCATACAGGAACAGATTGAAAACATTTCAACGTTGGCCCCATTCACTACTCATTGTGTAGGGTCAGTGGAAGAAATTTGTGATGGATGCATTTGAAGTTCCATGTCAAATTTCAAGATAGTTTCGACAATGATTCTATAGAAGGGAATGATGAATGATGAAAATGAGAGGTGCAACATGATGAATGTTGATGCAAATGTGGATGATATCAAATATTATGTTGGGACATCATACATCCTTGAGTCTTGAAACCATCCCATACCCTCAAGTTATGTATCTAGTCTAACCATGTCAAATTTCGATGCATACAGGCACATATTGAAGAAATTTCAACGTTGGCTCCAATCACTGCTCACTATGAGGGGTTAGTGCATGACATTTGTGGTGGGTGAATTGGAAGTTCCATGACATTTCAAGAGAGTTCCAACAAAGATTATACAGATGGAAACAAGGACATTTGACAATGAGACACCCATTATGAATGTTGTTGCAAACATCGACGATCTCAAAGATTATGTGGACAGGACATCAAACATCCTTGAGTCTTGAAACCCTCCCATACCATCAAGGCATGTGTCTAGTCTAAACATGTCGAATTTCGACGCATACATGCACAGTTTGAAGAAATTTCAACGTTGGCCCCATTCACTGCTCACTATGTGGGGTCAGTGCAAGATGAGATTTGTGATGGGTGTATTGGATGTGCCATGACATTTCAAGAGAGTTGAGAAAAAGATTCTATAGATGGAAATGAAGAATGATGACAATGAGACATCCATTATATTGAACTTTGATGCAAACAACGTGATCCTCCAAAATCGTTTAATCTACATGATTACGTGACCAAGGACTCATGGAGAAGGGCATCATTGGCACTATTCCATGAAGATGATTACATTGGAGCAAACTACTTGTTGAATTGACTCATAGTGTCGATTCATTTCAATTTGTATCTTACTTGCCTAGACATTTCATGCACACTTKCCSTAAATGGTCCAAGGKGTMAAAAMTRCAAACCAACACTCMAAAHGDTATGCCATCAATTGAAAAAAWTKAGTTTCATTGGGGCCATCATCYTTGAGTAKTCAYTGAGGTTGAATGTGTGAGATCTTGTTATTTAACCCCTGGATCCAAATTTGGTGCTTTAACACATGTGGAAATGACCTCATCCATTATTGTTTCTTATGCACATTTGCATGTCCAAGGACTCATGGAGAAGGGTGCTATTGGAAACAGTCGCATGGAGATGAATCTAATGGAGCATACTGCTTATTGAACCAACTCACAGTTCTTTAGTTTTTTTGAGTTGTAGCTTATTTACTTGGATAATTCAAGGAAACTTTCCCTAAATGGTCTCGAGGGAAAAAATGAAACACATGACTAGGAACATCATGATATTAGTTGCAATAAGTGAGTTTCATTGGGTACATCATCCCAAGTAGTCATCGAGTTTGAATACGAGAGATCTCATGATTTGACCCCTAGATCCAAATCCAATGCTTTAATACATGTGCAAATAAGCTCATCCAAAATATTTTATTATTCATGCTTGTATGGTTAAGGACTTATGGAGAAGGGTGTCATTAACATTATCCTATGAAGATGAATCCAATGAAGCAAACTTCTCATAGAAATGACTCATGGTTCTTGAGTTTTTCAAGTTGAAGTTGCTTATGTGGACAATTTAGGGGCACTTTCCCTAGATGGTCCCATGGAAAAAAAAAATGAAAATAACGACTTGGAACAACATACGATTAGTTTTATCTAGTGAGTTTCATTGTAACCATTTTCATTGTGAGGTCATTGAGGTTGGAGACAAGAGACCTTGCGATTGACAATTGGCATTTTTTCTTTAAATACCTACATGATGTCGGGATTGCGACATATGGTAACATCACTCCCATGACACATACGTCGGAGATATATAGTTGGTTGTTGGTTGAGCAATGTTACCATATGTCGGAATTACGACGTATGGTAACGTTGCTCCCATGGCACATATGTCGGAGATAAATAGCTAACCATTGGTTGAGCGACGTTACCATACGTCGGAAGTGTGGCGTATGGTAACGTCGCTCCCATAGCATCCACGTAGTGGAGACCGAAAAAATGAGATGTTGGAGTTCCGATGTCTCTGATGTTGTAGCGATGACTATATGGGGTTTGGACATTCAAATCCGAGATGACATGTGTCCACATGAAATATCGCAATAGAGACGATAGCTATTGCATCGGAAAAGAGACATCATGTGAAACGACGTTTGAGGGGGTCCACTATTTCTCGTTCTCCTGACAATATAAAGTGGCAATTGTGTCGAACATGCCATCATAATTTGACCCAAATGTACTAGTGTATATTAAGTTGATTTATTTTCAAAAGAAAATTAAATTTCTATTTATTAAATTTCAATAATTAAATTTTCTCATTCTTTTATTTATTAAACTTAAATAATTAAATTTTCTCATTCTTTGAAACTTGATTGCCATTTTTTTAAATTGTTAGAAATAAAAAAATAATTAAAAAAATAAAAAATAAACAAATTGTGAGTGGTAGTTTTGACACACTCTGACACTCAAGCTGCTCTAAACAATGGTGCAATCGAGAAACTAACATTGTTGCAGTAAGAATGGGGTGTGTCATGTGAAGTTGGTTAAGTTGTAACCATGCTCCAACAATGACACTCGTTTATGCTTCATCCATGCTTCAAGTGATAGTGGTCTTCTCATGCATGCCTACATCACAGAAAAAATATGATAAAAGAACCTAAAATGCTAAATAACTTTACCTAAGATGAACGAAGGGCCACATAACCTAAACAGAGCGAAGTATTTTCCCCCTTCCCCTCTAGTTTCTTGCACACTCATTTAACCTATCCTCGGGCCCTCTCAATGGCCCTATCTTCTTCGTCGGGCTTGTCTAGCTTGTTGATTTCAAAACAGAATGCATATTTATTATCTCCATCCTAATGCAAAAGGAAAACAAAAATTGTGAACATGTACGTGTAAGAAATTTTGTACTTACTACAAAGCAGTGATGTAAATGCATCATGGCAAGAGAAGATGCAACGCCATGATTTGAAAAGGTGCAACACCATTATTTGTGGAAAAGAATTCACAAATGTGGTGATAAAAAATAATAGGCATCCCTATAAAATATTGTTTGATTTGAAGAAATGCACAAGTTCTAAACCGCATTAAGAAGACTGAAATCAAAATTATTCCATAGAAACAACAATGTCGATGACAAGGCCAAAATATTATCCTCCTGCACTGCCTTAGTGTGACTTCCAATGCTTTCCCTGACTTCGGCACCAATGACTATCTCGCTGCTCGAAAAAGAGAGCATGTTGATTTATTTAGATACTTCAAGGGCGCCCCTGAGGACAAGACGATGAACACTGTGGCCACCGCCAAGCTGACAACGGAGGAGAGAGTGACGCAACAGGAGCTCAGGAAGAAGGTGCTCCATGAGCTCATCGACGGGGCCTCTAATCTCACGGTCGATGAGGAGGTGACATACATGGAGTGGTTTTATCTAGTCTCCATGATGCATTCATTCATAGGGGCTGAGGGGGTTTTGATCCATGCAGTCATGTACAATGCACCTATGTGGCTTTGTGGGTAACCGAAATTGGAGTCGTTCGGATGCCAAAGGGCAAGGAAAGATTTTCAGTTCAGGATTCAGACCATGGTATGTATTCCAACTCATAATGGCATTGTGGAATTGGGTTCTGTGGATCTGGTCTATGAGAAACGAGGTCTGCTGCAGTAGGCCAATAGCTCCTTTAATTTTTCCTCTAGTTTGGTACCAGTAACCAGTCGTTATGGAATCCAAGGTCTCCATTCTTGACCCAGAAATCGATCTTGGGTCACTTGAGTTTCCTCAATAACAAGTAAAGCCAAAATTAAAATGATTTCTTGCTTTCTTACTAGGAAACAACTACCTGCTGTCATGAACACTCCTCCTAGTTTATTTATTTTTTAATGATCAAAAGTCCTAGAGATTCCCACTCTCCTTTGAAAATTAGTACTTGTAAGTCGCTTTTCAGACAAATTCACTGCAAAGTGGAAGACAATGCAGGCTGTAGACAGTATTGAACTCATTTCTGTAGTAGTGACATAGTTGTAATTGGAAGGGATTCGGGGCAATATGGTGACGGGCCACTGGGACTAGTTCTTAAACAGGTGTTGCATCAAACATGAAACCCACAACCAAGAACAAGATATATTGCACATTAACTGGAACTGGATCCGTCTCTGCAATCTGCTGCTGGGTTTCGGCTATCACTGTACCTATAACAAAATCCAGTGCTATAGCAGATGATCATATTAGAGGTGTTGTATTCTACGCCATATATTATCTTGCTAAATATAGCAAAGGATGGTTTGTTATCTTCCACCAAAGTCAGAGGTCTACACACCCACGCTTGAACATGGCTCTCTTCTGAGCTTCAGGGTGCAGTGGCAGTTTTGCCATCTTCCAGTCCTTAAGAAGAGATGTTGTGTATGTCTCTGCACGCTATCCATGCATGAATAAATATAACAAGTGGCCAGCTAAATCAGTTTTGAATGCCAAGCACATTGCATAAACCCTTCCATTGTGTTATTTTGTTTTGTGCTAAATGGTTAATGTTTACATCTATTTATTTTTCTTTTATTATTATTTGACTTAATTTTTAGAAGATTTGTTTTTGAAGAAATGGAAAGTAAGATTTTTTTATTTAATTTGCAGAGACATCTTCTGGTGTATATTTGATTGATTTAATTTCATTTTCAGAGATATCTTCTGGTATATATTCGCTTGATTTAATTTTCGGAGACATCTTCAGTGTATATTCGATTGATTTATTTTTCAAAGATATCTTCAGTGTATATTCGATTGATTTTATTTTCATTATATTTGTTTTAAAAAATGACGTTTATTTATTTTTAAGCGTTAAAAAAAGGCGTTAATTTTTTTTTTTTAAAAAGGGAAAGGAATTTTATTTGATTTAATTTTCCGTTGTTAATCCGTGTTTATTTTATTTTCAAAATATGCACTTTTACAATTATTTGATTTAATTTTCGAAAAATGGAAAGGAACAATATTTGATTTAATTTTCAGAGACATCTTCATGTGTGTATAATTTTTGGAAGATTTGTTTTTGAAAAAATGGAAAGGAAGATTTTTTCATTTAATTTTCGGAGACATCTTCTGTTGTATATTCGATTGATTTAATTTAATTTTCAGAGATATCTTCTGGTATATATTCGCTTGATTTAATTTTCAGAGACATCTTTGCGTGTGTATTTGATTAATTGATTTTATTTTCATAATATTTGTTAATTGACGTTTATTTTATTTTCAAACGGTTTACTTTTCCAATTATTTGATTTAGATTTCGGATATATTTTGTGGTGTATGTTTGATTGATTTAATTTTCGTCATATTTAATTTTCAAAGAAAATCAACCTCTATTTTATTTGAGAAAGGTTTATTTTTCCATATTCGATTGATTTAATTTTTGGAAATATCTTCTGGTGTATATTCCATTGATTTAACATTTGGAGATATCTTTTGGTGTATATTCAATTGATTTAATTTTCATAATATTTGTTTTCCAAATAAAATGGGCATTTATTTTATTTTCGAAAGGTTTATGTTTTTCAAATAAAATCGACGTTTATTTTACCTAACGTATATTCGATTGATTTAATTTTATTTATATTTAATTTAATGTGTAGGGCCATTGTGCTTTTATCTGTTATGTGTTCATGAGATCGCTCAAGTGTGATTTGATGTCGTTCATTTTAAATTTTATGTGCATCATGTTCATGTTTTTTATTATAAATTATGGTAAAATTATGGTAAAACTAGCACAACAGTAAAATAGCTATTGGTGAACGCAGAAAGGCTGAGAAGATGTTAAATTTTATTATCTATTAACAAATAAACTGTTGGGTTTCATTTATCTGATGTTAATATTTTAATTTCTGTTAATCACAATCAGTTAGCTATCAAAGTAATTTTTAAATATGATTAGGTAAATGTAAAAAAGTAAACACATAAACTAATGTCTTTATAATAGCTAGGAAGTTAATGATTGAAATCACAGCCATTTATTTTGTGTGACTACTAAGAATATTCCAGCCATATTTAATCATGTCCATAGAAAACTTATTAAGCATTAAACCCCTATTAAATCTGCCCATTGTCAATAGGTGTACGCCTTTCGACGTAATTAATATCATCTTTTGTGTTTTTTAAGTAACTGAACTGTGGCATGAATGCACTCACTGAGCATGAACACACACTTTCCTCTGAAGTTCGTTATAATTCAAAGAGAAACATGATAATTGTCTCTTCCAAACTGTAACGATGATACTATTTTATATATTTAGCATCCTTGTTTCTCCTCTGAGTCTCAGAGCTTCATGTCTTTATGCTGCCAGTTTTGTTGTACCACTTCATGGAAAGGTGGTTTGTAAGATGGAGAGGATGGCCCATAATTTTTTTACATATAATATATATAATACCAGATAACTAGTATTTTTGTTGCGGTTTCTTTCTTACATATTGAATCGAAAACCAAGCAAATCGACTATCAGCATTACATGGCGGGGCTCAACACTTGTGAAACCCAGAAATAATCTCTGTCGTTAATGTAACCTATTGCAAATAGACCAATTTCCATAGGGGAAATTTTGTTTTGGACATATCTCCACTGGGGAATTTTCCACCTCAGTCGCCGGATCAACCCTCAATCCTACAGGTTAAATTATGTCCACGTTACTTATCAATGTAACCCATAAATTTCTCTGTCACCCAATGCATTGAGCCATGAGAAGCAATTCAACTCAAAGATAAATGCCTCGTCTGACTATTCGATGATGATTTAATTGGGTGTGCTCATTATATTAAATAATGAGCTTTAATCATTTCATAATTTGATATTACGAGAAAAACAATCAACGGCTCATTATTCCTATCTATCAACAACTGGAGATATGAACTTAAGCAGGGACTAGCTGCTTTGCAGCTATATCCGTTGTTTCTATAAATTTCCATTATTTGAAAAAGTGGGACCATATAATTACAACATTTCTTCGAATATGCTTTGAATGGTTTGTATGGAGTGTCAAAGTAGGACAATGTGCACCATGGAAAATGAGTGAATGTGCTTTGAATTGTTTGTATGAAATGTCAAAGGGGTGATGTTTAGTTAAAGGTGTGTAACTTTTACATTTTAGAATATGCTTTGAATTGTTTGTATGGAGTGTCAAAGTAGGACAATGTGCACCATGGAAAGTGAGTGAATGTGCTTTGAATTGTTTGTATGGAATGTCAAAGGGGTGATGTTTAGTTAAAGGTGTGTAACTTTTACATTTAAAATGGTATGAGATAGTTTTTTAATTTTTAATTTTTTAAATTACATGTATAAAATATATATATATATATAGAGTAGTTCAACAAAGTGTTTTTAGATTTTAAAATTAAATAAGTTTTTTTTTTCTTTCAAGGAAAACTTTTTAAGTATTTCTCTGTGATTCATGGATGACAAAAGCGGTAAATTGTTAGTCTTAATTACAGATCTTAATCTCTAGGAGATCAAGAAAGTTGAATTTGAGACCTCCCCAACTTTGAGGGAGAGATAAGAGGTCTCACATCTAGCTCATTATCACTTGAGCTAACCCTCGAGGCTAAATTCAAACGATCTTTTATATGTGAAGAAAAATGTTTGATTTTTTAGAATTGTTTTTTCTTATCATAAAAAGGATTTGATTTAAATGAGTTGGGTAAATTATAAGGGTGAAATTTTTTCATTGGGTGAAATTTAATGGGTTGAGAGACTAGTGGGCTGAAGTTTTACACCTTTGCGAGACACATAGCTTTTTTTTTTCGTTCTATTAATCCTAGTCATACAAGGAAATATTTTTTGCTAGGCTATAGTTCAATATAGGTTTTGGTTGGTAGATACTTGAATTGATTGAGACTAATGATTTCAATTGCCAAGTTTTCATCTTATGACATCCACCATTGGCAAGGCATGTAAATGGATAGAAGGTGGCTTCATTGTTGTTAGTACAAGAGAATTGAATGGTTCATGCTCTAGTTTTCAACCTATTAAAGGGTTCATTATTCAATATGAAAATAAAATCATTGATCCTACAAGGATGGATTGCATTGGGATTGTATGTTTGGATTTTAGTTGTTCTATGCCCACCTCACATAAGAGGATCGTGCCTTGTCCTACCTATTCAATGCATAATACTTTATCACGATTTGACTTGGTTTAATCTGTGTCATTTCCTAACATTGGGTTGTAGTCTTTGTATTGTTCATTCAATTGACACAAATATGTGAGGCTTAAACCCTTCTCCACTTAGTATCTTAGTCATGGTGATTGTGGAAATTTGTGGTTGTAACCACATTTGAATTGCATAAGATATTGGTTAATCCAATTATGGGCTTTGGGTTCAAAGACGATCAACATGGTTTGGAGCTCAAGATTGTTATTACTAAGTATGGGAACATATTGGCAATCAAAATACCAGCTCCATCTCTAAGTAATGTAATGAACCCAACCCCAAGTTGGGTCATGCCATTGCTAAAATGACCAAATAAAATTTCAGATACCAATTCTAGATGTGGAAATAACACACACAACATGACATTCAAACTTATGCAATGGTCCATGCTAATTAAAAACATAAATAAAAGTACTTAAACGTGCACAGCGATGACTAAACACATTCAACAATATAAATAGATATTTTCATTGCATTATTCTACTCACAACATGTAGCAATAACCAAAATATCTCATAGTAAAATGCACAACAACTGTATCAACATTTAACATGAATAAGCACAACATATAAGAACATTTATCTTAGAAAGTATGAAACCTACTACAGAGGATAGATGTTCCTCCCAACATAGACTTGTTGCTCTAATTCTCAATAACAAGTTGTCCCCGAGTTGGGGCTTCCATATTGAATAGGAATTGTGAAGGGTTAACGACACTCGAACTCGACTTCTCTTTCTCGGTTTCTTTCCATGACTCATTTCATGGGTGTTCTTGATCTCCCGATCTCCACTCTGTTATGATCTATAAGTTACAACCTTCATCATCTTCAAATGGTCTGAGCTTACTTGCTAAAGACGCCATGAGGAGGTTCATATTGTGATTGATATCGACGACTTGTGCTTCCAAACTCTCAAATCTCTCTTCTATTGGATCTCAAGGGTTGTTATGAACAAACTCGTCTTCCATCGTTAGGGTTTCTATGAATTATCTTTAAGACGATTCTTGGATCATGCAACTCCCCACAAATACCCAAAAGAAAACCTGCTCTGATACCAATATGATCTGTAAACTTCCATGGATATTCCACTGTAACAGTTCGTCACAACAGATCTGATAAATAAAACTGAAATCTGCACTATGAAGGTTAAATTCCTTTAGATTCTAGAATATTTAGTTACTGATTTTATGCTTATGCATGAAATAAATAAAATGTGGAAAATAGAGAACAATGAAATACAATCACATACCATATACAAAATAAAAAAAATATTTTCTCTGGGAAACCCTTACAGGAGAAAACCCAACTAGAAGGTGAGGTTTCTCTACACTATTTTATCTCGTATGGAAATAATGCAAGTACAAAGGAGAAGGCAGTCTATGGAGTTACCTGAGACCTGTGGCTTGTTAGGCTGCTATAGTACATTAACCCCCTCTATTATTCTCTCTAATTTTCCTCTCCCAGGTGTTCTACTATGATATGGAACAAAATACATTAACACGGAATGGAACCCCTTCTCCTCCTAGTGGATCAGTATTTAACATAGCCCAATAGTTGTCTAGGGTTAGGGTTTTGACTTCCTTAACCTTTAATTGTGATAAGGTTTTGGACCTTCTAAATTCTTCTTCAAATTTCTCACGTGGATAGCCCCATATGCATGAGTAACAGGGTTGACGTGGCATCCTCTCGTACCATGGTGGTCAACACAATAGGTCAACTTGTGGGAGACATAAATTTTGCATACGAGCTCTGATTGAAGCGTAGTCTACATCGTTGGAAAGGTATCAAAGTGTAGAATGCCGGTAAGGGGGTTTGCAATAATTCCAAACACTAAAACCCCAAAAAACGTTGTTTAATTCCTCAAAATGGATCTAGAAGGTTATGGACCCTAATTTTCCAAATTGGGACCTACAACTAAAATGACCTTACAAGGCGATTCCTCCAATTTTTTCCACTTTGAAAGCAGCAAGATAGATGACCAATAATATAATGATCCAATCCATATCATTCAAAATATTATTCAACGAAAATATTTACTTTTTTTATTGTCATTTTTACTTCTCTACTTCTTTTGTAGTTTGAAAAAGATTATGTAAAGGCCCAAAGATTGATACTCTAACATACATTTAGACATGTTGAAACCTGACATCTATGAATAGAGCCTTTAACATATGCTTAGACATGTTGAAATCTGATATGTTTGGACAAGATGTCCACCATGTTTGGACAAAATTTCTTCTGATGGCATCATTAAATACACCTTTCACTCCTTCATTGCCTTCCATTGTTTTTTTTTTCCATGTGATTCACGGCACCAGATTTTGGTGCTTGCTACGTCCAAAACCACCCCCCCGAAATCCACGAGAGAACATAGGGAGGCCGAGTATTTTTAGAATATTGGGGGATCAACAATAAGAACATCTTATAGACCCATTTAAGGGCACAAGATGTCACTCACAAGGAATTGAACCTGGGTGGGGAGGGTAACAATCGTTCCTCCCAACCACCCAAGATACATCCAATGGACCATCACCTTCCATTGTTATTCTAAGTATTCTCCATATTTTCCTATATGTGATTTGCGAGTAAAGAGGGTACGTAATAACAAATATGTAGCCTATGTCCATTAATTTCAAGCAGATATTCATTTACTTCATTCGTTATAAATTCCCTCATGCATTTTTTTTGTTGTAAAGTCTCTTTATTATTAATTTCAATATCTTATTTTGATTCTTTCATCTTCTTTTGGAATCCCAAATCAAGGTTTATTAAAATGAGACAACTCCTCAAGATACATGCCATATTTCCTAATACCATGTCCTACATCCATGCACACATGTTTGGGTGGGACATCAACTTTAAAATTCAATTAAAAGTACCATTTAAACAAATCAAATTGTTAGTGTTGAATTATGCTTAACCACCAAACATTATTGCAATTCCCCAATTATTCCGGACATACTAATATATTAATATATAACTACTATATTAATATATATACCACTATTATGCATTTAATACTTTTATATGTAAATATCATTTTCTAAGTTATTTATTGTTTAATATTTCAATGTTTTTAATCAAAACTTTTTTTTAAAAACAACTATTAAATATTGTTTTGTCATTTAAAAATATAATTAAGTTAACTAACTATTTTGTTAAAGATGTAGAAATTTAGTAATAATTAATTGTATGTTTTCAAATATGAATTTGAATTTTAAATTAAATTTCTTTTGAGTGTTTCAAGTAAAGATGTAGAAATTTAGTAATAATTAATTGTATGTTTTGAAATATGAATATGAATTTTGAATTAAATTTATTTTGAGTGTTTCAAGTTTCTTTCCTTCTTGCTTCCATTTGTTGAAAATGAAAAGCAATCATAGTAATTAATTTGTATATATTACATAAATGAAGCTTGAATAAGATTAAATATGCAAGTTGGCAATTATAATATATTTTTTTCTTTATATCTTAAATAAACTTTTTCATGTTGATTTTAAGTAAAATTATATATATATATATATATATATATATATATATATATATGAATTTGTGTCAATTAATTTACATACGTATTAGATATTGGGTAGATTTTCTGGTCCCTATTCTTCAATATTTAGTTGGATCAAATCAACTAGAATTAGAATAGGGATACGAACACATTAATTGTAATTAGTTTGAACTTGTAATTGAGTGAGAACTGCTATATATCTATGTAAGCTTGTAGAGGCAAAGTATGTGAGTGTGAGTGCAAGTGTGTAAGCCTGGTCTGGATGATGTAATATCTCACTTGAACAATAAATAAAGCAAATATCATTGTCTCGTGGATGTTTCCCTTGTAAAGGGTTTTACCACATAAAATCACTGTGTTAATTTGTGTGATTGATGATTGTTTTGTTATGTAATTGTGCCATTTAAATCCATTTTGATTTATGCTTATGTTGCAGAACAACAAGTGGTATCAGAGTAGGTGTAGCAGGTGAGCCAAGTCGAATTTAGCAGATCTTTGAAAGAGTAAGAATCTTTGGACATGTTTTGGTAGGGAAAGGCAAGCGAATCTGAGTATTGAGGAGTGTAGTCTGTATGCTCGGACATTTTCGCGACTAGAGGGCATTGATCTAGTGATATTTTGTACACTAGCACTCCCTAGGAAGTGTTAGAGGAGCACCACTGCTCCCACACAATAAATCCTATTTTCTAGTCTTCGACGCACCCAATTCCAGGCGAAGGGAGTGTTGAAAAAGAGGCGCCCCCCTTCCACTATATAGAACTGCCATTCTCAAAGGTATTGCTACCTAGGAAGCCTTAGAAGAGCGTCATTCGCAAAGGAGTGGGCTAAGTCAGGGGCAATCTTCCCTCCCGAGTTACTTTTCCGGCAGGTTCTTCGACGGTCCGCTTTTAAATTTCCGACCAATCCTGAACTTTGATCCATTTTCTGAGCATCTGAGTTGGTTTAAAATAGGGCAAAACCCCTAAGGTAAGGTTTTGAAATGATGGAACTTTGATCCATGCTAAACTCAGACTACCCTTGAAAATCTGACCGGATTCAAACCCATTTTTTTTCTTGAAAAGCGGAACTCGAGAGGAAAGATTGCTCCATAGTTAATCTACTCCATTCACAAATGTGGCACCCCCTTGAATCTAAGAGGAGCGTTGACCATTCAGATTAAAAGCATGGTAAGAGATTGACATATGCGAATATTTGTTTATTGTGCACATCGCCTTGGTAAATTATTGGATGGAGGATGTTCCTTTAAATAACAAGGGTTGCATGGCAGCATAGTCCCTACCAAGTAAATTTGGAAATGGAGTGTACCTAGATGGGATTGTTGAACTAGTTAGAGTGTCCCAACAATTGTCAATTTACTATAAAACCATTGTCAATTTGCTATACTTATTATTTGTCTTTATTAAAGAAAAAATCAAAATCATTATTAAAAGGGAAAGATATATAGAAGTTGTCTATATCATTTTGTTTTTCATCTTTAACTATATTTTTACTAATTTATTTTCATTTAAAAAGAAATTCAAAATTACTATTAAAAAAAATTACACATATGTCATCATACATAATTATATGTATATCATTTTGTATTAACCTAGTAGGAGTACACTTTGTATTAATGATAAGAGAAAAACATAAATGCAATAATAATGAAATAAAAGGATAGTAATAATGAGAGAACACATGGCATTTTTACTTTTTTTCTTAATTTTTGATATAAAAGGTACTAGGTACTTATAACTAAGTTTATTGATTATGTAATTAATTTCAAATATTGAAATAAGTGAAGGCAACAATAAGACTTAAAATATATCAACCAATGAGAAATGAGAAAAACAAATATTTTTATTATATCAAAAAATATATATTTGTTTTATTAAGTTAAACATTACACTACACACATAAATTTAAAATACAAAGTAAATTAATGTCAAATCAATAGCAAACTCATTGCTATATTCCCTTGGCAGGGACTAATAATGTTTTTAAAGGATTAACTTTATGGGTGGATGTAATGTAATATTATGTGGAGTGGAGGTATAAAAGTTTTCCTTTTATAAATTATTTGAGGTGAACGTTGGTTTCATTAAAAAGTTTAAGGAATTTTTTTTAGTATAAATATATCTCAAAATATTTTAATATTTTTGGAGTTCATGTTGAATAATAGAAATTGTTCCTCCATAATAAAAATCTTAATTTTTTAGGAGTGGTATTGGGCGGATTTGTGTTAATGACAAAAGTGCATAGTCGAAGTTCGAAGTCAAGAAATTTAATAACAAAAACAATTTTGAGTTGTGGAAACTTAAGATGTGGGATCTGCTGATGCAACAAGGGTTGCAAAAGGCGTTGGAGGGAAGGACAAAGAAACCAACAAGCATGACGAACGAGGAATGGGAAGCACTAGATTAAAAAGCACTCAGTACCATTCGTCTATGTCTGGCAGATGAAGTTTTGTTTAAAATCGTAGGAGATGATACACCAATAGGCTTACCGAACAAGATGAAAATAATGTATATGATGAATTCATTGACGAGAAGGATCTACTTGAAAAAGTAGTTATACAATTTGCGAATGAAAGAATGTACGAAAATTGCAGACCATTTAAATTCCTTTAATAACCTTATAGTTCAGTTGACTAGTATGGAAGTTAAACTTGAAGATGAAGATAAGGCTATTACACTATTGTGTCTGTTGCCTGAGTCTTGGAATAGTCTAGTCACCTCTATTAGCTTTAGATCAACACCTTTTTTAGATTATGACTCTGTTGTGGGAGCTTTGTTGGCTGAGGAGATGAAGAGAAAATCTAGTCAAGAAACCTCAACTTTAGAGGCGATGGTGATCAGAGGTCGCCCCAAAGATCATAATCATAGAAGTTCTTCACGATCTAAGTCAAGAGGAAAAAATGGTAGAAAAAAATGTTGGTACTATGGAAAAACTGAGCATCTCAAGAAAAATTGTTGGAAAAGAAAATAATCCAAGGAAAACTCTACGAAAGAAGCAAATTTGGCTGCAACAAATTTAGGTATGATCGATGAAGTTTTATCCGTTTCTAGTAGCTTACAATATCATGAAGAATGGTTGTTAGATTCAGGTGGCTTTGACCACATGTGCTCACATAGAAACTGGTTCATTTCTTACCAATCTGTTGATGAGGGTGTAATGTTTATGGGAAATGGTATTCCCTATAAAATTGTTGGGATTGGAAGTATTAGAATCAGGATGTTTGATGGTATTGTTAGAGAACTAATGGATGCTAGATATGTACATGAGCTTAAGTTAAATTTTATTTCATTAGGGGTTTTGGATTCTGGTGGATATAAGTATGTAGGTGAAGGTGGAGCACTCAAAGTGTCGAAAGACGGTTTAGTAGTTATGAAGGAAACGAAGGTTGATAACCTTTATAAGCTGGAAGACAGTACTGAAGTCATGTCTGAGGTGACAAATGTATATTCTTGTTTATAGTAGAAGCAACAATGTCATATGAGCAAGAAAGAGTTGCAGAACTGTAAGTTTCTTCCATACTTAGGATCTTTGTTTCTAATTTTCTACTTGTTTTGTATCTCTGTTAGTTATGATGATGGAAAAAAGGGATGTAATGTGGGGGATCTTACTGCCCACAAGATCGTCATTGACAAAAATATAGTGTGTATATAACAACTAGAAGGGTTAGTTCAAGATTACAACGAAAGATTTGTTTGCATGCTAGAAGATTCATTGTATGGCCTAATGGTACCCAAACAATGGTACAAGAGGTTTGAATCCTTCATGGTGAGCCAAAATTTTTCAAGGGGTAAGTATGAATATAATGTTAATAATACTTTCACTATCATGATGTTATTTATTAATAGTATGTTCGTTGCAAGCCGAAGCATGGTTGAGATTAGTGAGTTAAAGGCTCAGATGGACAAGACATTTTAGATGAAAGATCAAGGAGTAGCGAAAATTTTGGGCATATAAGTACACAGAGACTGTAATAATGTTAAGCTATGGTTGAAGTTCAATGTGAACATCACAGAACTATTTAATATCCTTGTTGCTTTCCATTATAAGTTTTCTTCAAGTTTAGGTCTTCTTTATAAAGAAGAAAAGGTTATGTCTCATATATACAGTGTGCTAGTACAATAGGAGGTCTATTGGATGCGATGAAATGGTTAAGACCATAAATTTCACATTCAGTTGATATTGTCAAAGACATGGAAAATTCAAGTGAAACGGTGAAATGGGTGCTTCAGTGTTTTATAGGCACAAGTGTCACCTATAATGGTTTTAGTTGTTTAGCTTGTGGTAATTGTAATTTAGATTTTTCAAGTATGTTGGATAAAATGAGATTTACCTCAGTATATGTCTCAAAGCATCATTTTGAAAGACATGTTGGAGGTGGAGTAATTTCTGAGAAAATCCAAACTTGACCAAATCATATAGATATGATCACGAAACCAATGTTATTAGAGAAGCTACAATGGTGCTTGGTTTTTCTTGGCTTGTAGCATAGGTGATGAACAAAATTGGACAGTGATATTTAGGTAAATTGTTGTCAAGGTGGAGATTGTTGAATTTGTGCCAACCAATTTACACACGTATTAGATATTGGGCATATTTTCGGGCCCCTATTATTCAGTATTTAGTTGGATCAAATAAGCTAGAATTAAAATAGGGATAGGAGCACATTAATTGTAATCAGTTTCATGTAATTGAGTAAGAACTGCTATATATCTATGTAAGCCTATAGAAGCAAAGCACGTGAGTGTGAGTGCAAGTTTGTAAGCCTGGTTTGGCTGATGTAATATCTCCCTTGAACGATAAATAAACCGAATAACATTGTCCCATGGATGTTTCCCTTGTGAAAGGTTTTACTATGTAAAATCATTGCGTTAATTTATATGATCACTGATTGCTATGTTTTATAATTGTGCCATTTAAATCCATTTTGATTTATGCTTCACACACACACACACACACACACACACACACACACATATATATATATATATATATATATATATAAACTTTAAATTAAGGTCTATATATATATATATATAAAACTTTAAATTAAGGTCCATTGATATTGTATATTTTTGTATTCACTTACTGTATATCTTTTGTTCACTTGTTAAGTAAATTACACCTCTTTTATATTAAGTTGTAGAAAACATCTCCTACCCCAATATACCTTTAAAATTATATAAATAAAATAAAATTATAAATTATAATGATAATATAAATATTTGGGAAAAAATGTATACACCATATAACAAATACCTTTCTAAAACATTTCCTAGACCAGGGTATTAGTCAACTTTAATATTTTCCGTTACTTACATGGCTTCATGCTAGCTAGACCAAGATTTTTAAGGATCCTATACGGTTTTAAGGATCTTAGAAATGTGTTTATAATTAGACACCACATTTAAAATATAATGAGATTACATATGAAGATTATGTGAATCAACAATTAGAGTCCAGCAAATTTACATTCTTATATTGGATGACCCAAGATTGCTAGCCTTAGGATCCATTTGTTTAAAATGAGCTACCAAATTTAGAACATAATGAAATTATAATTTAGAACAAATGAAATTATAATGAAAGATTATGTACACGAACGATTATAGCAAAGCGAATTTACAGTCTTGATCTTTGATGACGGGAGATTGTTTAGGATTCCAATGGATCTAAGGATCCTAAAACTGTGTAGAATTAAGCATCAGATTTAGAGCATAATGAGATTATATTGGAAGATTATATACAATAATGATTAGAGTTGTGCAAATTTATATTTTTATATTTGATGACTAACATTGTTTAAGATCTTAACAAATTTACTTAAAAATTTGTTTAAAAGTAACACCAAATTTAAAATAAATGGAATTATATTGGAAGCTTATATGCGTTAATGATTAGAGCTCAGCAAATCTACATCCTTATATTTGATGAAAGATGACCAGCATCCCTACAAACCAAGTAACAACCTGCACCCTATTCATGTTCTTTTGTGAATCAGTCCACATGGATCTTTGAAATTCGTTTAAAATTAGCATCAAATTTAAAATATTATGAGATTATGTTGAAAGATTATGTGTGAATCAGTCAACATGGATTTTAGGAATTTGTTTAGGAATAACACCGAATTCAAATCAAGTAACAACCTGCACCCCGTTGCTTGAGCTTTTTGGAGATAAACTGTGCATTAGATTTTAAAATCCTACACATTCATACCATACACCTTATCCATGTTCATTGAGTAAATTAGTCCACATGGATCTTAGAAATTGGTTTAGAATCCATGTTCATTGAGTAAATTAGTCCACATGGATCTTAGAAATTGATTTAGAATTAGCACTAAATTTAAAACATAATAAGATTATGTTGAAAGATTATATGTGAACCAGTCAACATGGATCTTAGAAATTTGTTTTAAGGAATAACACCAAATTCAAAATATAATGCGATTATATTGAAAGATTTAGAGCTGAACAAATTTACATTCTTATATTTGATGAATGAAAACCAGGATGCCTACAAACCAACAGCCTGCACACTATTCAGGTTCATTGTATGAATCAGTCCACATGGACTGATATGCATTAGATCTTTGATTATTTGGAGAAAAATGTTACAATAACAATTTAAACTATATGGCGATAAAAATAAAGTTTGATATACTGAATTAAGTATTGGGAAACTTTGTTACATTAACTACTTTTAACTATTATCATGTCAGGGGACGTGGAGCTCTTTCTTTTGATCTAAAACTAAGCACTGAACTTCTATATACAGAATGTAAGGCTTCAAATAAATATTACCATTGAATTGAAATAAATGAGTTTCTGCTGTCTTAAGCTTCCACTTTCCCAGTATAAATTATCTGACCACAACTAAGAAACAAAAGCATTTTGTATACAAACTTTCAGGTAGTTTTTCATACAACTGACATTTAATAAGCAGAATCCCTTGATTTCCATGAGCATGTACAAATTCCATGATGATAGCAGGTGTAGCTCTTAACAGAGAAGGAATAACCATGGAGATGACAACTAAATCCTCTATCACAATTCAATACAATAGGATAGTCAATATGTGCGGAGCTCTAGATGCCAACCCATGTCAACTTTTGCAGCTGAAGAGATCTGCAATTGGAGGCATAAATGCATTAAAAGATTCTTAACTATAAGAGACTATGTTAACGCAGTTCCTCATATTCTTATTATAATGTTTCAAATAAAACTGTGTAATGTTAGATTCAGACATTTTGGGTGAAATGCAGTACCCATCATTACCATCATTAGAGAGAGAGAGTACCATCATTAGCTCTTTCAGCCAGGTTGCAGAATATTTTTTTACAGAACACCTTTTTTCTTTCTTGAATTAATACTGAATATAAAACTTGTGGGACTATGGTTTAGTGGTTGAGATGGTACCTGGCCACATTAATAACCCAAGTCCCATGTTTGCCTTTGCCTTTGCCTTTGCCATTTGGAATAAACTTCTTATTTTTGATGAAACTCAAAAGAGACAAGGAATAATTACAACGAAGTTCATTAAGTCAGCTGCTTTACATATTTTCAAGGCTCCCTTCCAATAGTTCTGTGGATCAAAATCTGCTATTGATAGTTGAGGAAATTTGAAAATTGTTTGACAAGTTTCAGAGAGAAAACCAAGAACCTTGTCTCACTGTAGCAATTAATGTTGGTTAATTGAGGAAAGCTGCAAATTGATTGACAAGTTTCACAGACAATACCAACAAACTTGTATCATTATGGCGATTAATGTTGGTTACCAGTTCGTTTGGAACCTATTAATATCTCGGAAAGACATGGTGGACCTATCTAGTGACCTATCTAGTCTACCAGGATCTGCATGTCGGCAGCACAAATCTGCCTGTGGCTGCAGACAACATGATGATTTTTGCATGCGTACACCACTAAAACTTGACCTCCTTTCCACTGCTTCGTTCAGAGGCATTCTCCTCCTTAGTGAACATGTAGTTTTCTCAGAAGGTAGTGGCCTTTGCTTGGGAGCACTGTGGGAACGAACCTTGGCACTTGAAGATTCAGTGTTAGCCATATAGCTAGGAAATGTACAACATGCATGAAAGTAGCTCTGTGCATATTCACGACTCTTAGACGGAGTGGATGGACCCATGTTTCCAGTAGCCACATTAGCCTTGGAGGCAGAGAGGAATTGTGGGCTACTTTGCGCTGTTGAAAATTTGTAATCTTCACTATGAAATCCCTGTTCTCCGTTCAATGTAATTGGGGTCAAATCATGCAGAGCTGATGTGCTTATCTCATCTGATACTGGGCTGGGAATAGATAATCCTGTTCGTAAAGAAGAAGAGGTTATTGCAGGTGGAACATTCTGTGCAGACATATAAGTATAACCACCTTCGTTCTGTGAAGGGGAGCTTGATTGAAGAGTAGAGTTTGAAAACAGGCAGCGACCAGCAGAGACATTAGAAGAAATGCTTGGCTCTGCAGATCCTGAATCTGAGATCGAAGAAGCATTTCTCCTTCTCAAACTCGCCACCTGACCTGGCTTGAATGTATCAATCTCCACAATCTTTGCACTGTCATCTGAGTTTCTTTCCATCTCCTGCTGGGGGAATCCAATCGAAAAACCCCTTCTGCTTTGTGTGTAGCTCATGTTATCCACAGCAGAATTGAAATTCCATCCTTCCTGCACAAGGAAAGACACAGGATATAAACTTGGGTAGTGAATTGAGCTATTGAAGTATGAAGAAGGCTAAGATTTTATTTTATTTTTTCTTTACAATGGATCTTTGAGGACGGTAATCATGTCGTCGTCTCTGCTTCTGTTGCATCTGAACTGATTGCCCAGCAGCTTCTTCGCTCATCCTAAGACGACGGGTACGTACTCGGGCCTGAGCTCTAATGAGGGCTTGCATGCAATACAGAGTAGCGTCCGCTTCCTTTCTCACCAAATACCCACGAACCAAGGCTTGCAGTTTGACCAAGCCCTTCAGGGCTCGCAATGCTCTCCTTGCCTGCATAAGGCAAAATAATTATAAGCCACTGGCCTGCTGGAACTGGGCAGGTCTACAGCCACAATCTTAATTCGGTTTTAATATGCACCTAAAGGTTGTAAAGCTTGAGGACGCATCTATTGAGTTTATGGTTATTTTTTTGAGTTCTATTCTCCAGTTTCACAATCTCTACAAGGATATAGAGCGCAGGTTTAAATGAGTTTATGTGGCGTACAATCCACACTTACAAAAATAAAAGGAGTCCATGGCTCAACCCCACAAAAAGGAACAATCAACTCATACAAGAGAGTCCATGGATCAACGACACAAAAAGGACGATTTGATGAATTAACCTCACCACACCTACCTGCGGTTAAACAATCCATGGATCAGCCCCACCCCACAAAAAGGGAGAGTTGATAAATCAACCCCATCACACCTGGGGTCCAATGTACCCTGTTTCCCCGGTAGAATGAAATCTAGATGCAAACCAATTGGATGGGAAAGGAAGAGATTGGGTAGCCGCTCGAGCATTTTTGCAAGCGTTGTTAAGCAAGGAAAACCTAGTCATCACCACACCTGGGGTTAAAGAGTCCATGGATCAACCCCACCCACAAAAAGGAAGAGTTGATAAATCAACCCCACCACACCTGGGGTCCAATGTCCCTTGTTTCCCCGGGTACAATGAAATCTAGATGCAAACTAATTGGATGGGAAAGGAAGAGATTGGGTAGACGCTGGACCATTTTTGCAAGCATTGTTAAGCAAGGAAAACCTAGTAGCCAGTACCAAAGGATGAAATGAGTAGCTCAAACAAACTAAAGAGGTATAGAAGCCATGAATTGGGTAACTCTTGAAATCATCCTTCTGGGCATTCGTAGAAAAGAAAACAAGCATGAATTGTGTGGCTCGAAGAAGTTAAAAAGGTATTGAAGCCGTGAATTGTGGAACTCTTGAAGTTATCCTTATGGGCATTTGTCCAAAAGAAAACTAGCATTCAAGGGTAGAGAAAGCATACTGGGGTGGCCATTCTTGGGATTTTTAAAGTTTTCCAGCAAGCAAAGTGTGAATCCAAGGATGAACAGGGTAACTCTCGAAGTCACATTTTTGTGCATTCCAAGTAGGGAATTTGGTAGTCAACAAGGACTAAGAGAAGTGACGCACAGTGGCAGGAATTAGCTAGTCATTATGAAACAAAATAAGCGTTTTAAATTGGGTATTCAGTCTGTTATATAGCAACACAGAACAGAAACGAAAGAAACAAATGAAACGCATACCAGATATCCTCGGAACATGGTCTGAATCCTGATTGCTGCCCATTTTTCTATGCTTACATTGAGAGGGAAGGGTCCATTGCTTGTCAATCGAACCACAGCAGCTGCTGCATGTGCAGCAACCATAGCTGCGTCAGCTGCAGCTGCTGTCGCAGCAGCAACTGCGATTGCATGCCTGTTCTGCTCGTTCTCTGCGTCGCGCACACAGTTCTCTCTACTGAATGATTCCCGATGGTGTTCTACATTTCCATGACGGTCTTTTGAACACTTTCCAAAGCTCCATCTCCGTTTTTCCTTCGTTTTATTACTATCCTTGAGACGAAGAGAATCCAGATGGGCTTGTTTGGGCTCTTTCTTTCCACCCAGAAGACTTCTTAGCCACCTAGTAGTCCTTCCCATTGCACGGTTTTTTCCTGTGTATATGTGTTACTGCAAATCCCCAAACACAAACATATGCGGATGGGATTTGCAGCTTCAGGGACGCACTAATTTGTCTTACATATACTGATGGGATTTGCAGCAACCAGTTCTACTCAGGGACGCACTAATTTGGCTTGCTGAGCAGCTATAGATTGAAATTTGAACTTCACTCAAATGGAGTAAAACAACGAAGATAGTAGATACCATCCAACTCAAAGAGAATAATCCAACTGCAAAACTCCAAATGAAGTGCTAGGAAACATGTGCCAATATGGTTTGATGGAACAAAACTGCCGTGAGAAATTGGACTTGACCAAAGAGGATTTGGCTAGGTATATCACCTTTGCATAGATCCATGGCTTCTTTAACCTATACTCCTCATCACTCATAGGTTTCATGTGCTATACTCATTGCAAGAGCCTGACCGGTTCAGATTATGATACCAACACAAACTATAGGGGTCTAAAAAGCCCAACAATGTCCCTACGGGACGAGCAGCAAACGTCCAAAAGAGTACCCAAAAGACCTAAAAGGCTTTAATGTCATCACTAGGCCTAAAGGGGTTCCAGATTCTGCCGAAATGCTCAGAGCCAGCTCGTGAAAATTGCAATAGAAGACAAAGGGACATCTCTGAACTTTAGGACAGGTCGCTGCAGATACCACCAAGTGGACTCCAGGAGCCTGTGGAGACTTCCTTGTGCAGTTTTAGGGTGCCAATAATGGAACATAAAGCTAAAAAAAACCATCCACTTTTTAAGGGGAAGGCCAGAAGAAACATTGGTAGTCGTCACTATAAAAAAATCCATACCCTGGGAGCCCAAATACCCAAAAATTCGCATCAGTGTATCTTTTCGTTATTTCCAATGCCCAAGATAGGACTTCCGGGACTTAAGCAAGCTACAGTCTTGATCACGCGAACTATAATAACTTTTTGTTACAAGGATACGCACAATAATACATATATATTATTCAATCTGGTTTGGTTTTCTATTTTGGACCATCTTGTTTGTGCGGTTTTGGAAAATGACAATATTATCTATTTAAATCCTTAATATTATCTATTTAAATCCTTCGAGAGTCTTCATGACAGTCAACCATCCATCCATGTACAGTGTACCGAGTACTAGTCTTCCAACCCACCTTTAGGATCACGTGTAAGTGTTAAAGGCCTTTTAAAGGCTTTCATTATGATTCTACTTGGGCACCCCATGGGAGGAGATAGGGTTGACGGTGGTTTTAATGTATTTCTTCGCCCGGGCGTTATTCATCACATGCTGTCCTCTGTTAATGCACATTATTGTCAAACTCTGGAGTCTGGGCTGACTACCTTGGCCACCACTGCCATTTTACCAGCATTTCTCCATCTTAATCATTTCATACTGAAAATTTCGGTGTTTACCTCTCAAGAGGTAGTGGGATTTTTTTTTGTCTTTGTTCCAATCTGTATTAGTATTCTCTTCTCTCTAAAAATATGTGTTTGGAATAGTTAATCTTATAATCATAAACACTTTGTTTGTTTTTATCAGAAATATTAAAATAGACATTGGTTAAATGTTTTACATTGTGGTATTTTTTATTGGAATCAGGTGATATAAATTTGGATGAAATCATCCATTTTTGTTGTTTAAATTGTATTTTTTAATACATTAATGGATTGAACTTTTTGAAAAATCCTTGGAGTGTTGGAATTATACATTGTCAACCACTTAAATCAACAGTTTTAATAATTTATGACTAGATTTTGGACAAAATCCACTGTAAAATATGCCCAGGAAAGAGCCAAAACTTAGAACGTTAAAATAACTCTATAGAAATTTAAGATAGAAACATAATTCTATTATTATGCAAATTCAAGGTAGGGTAAGTATATGTATTATGGGGCTCTGGAGTATGACCTAAAACTATTTTTGTTTGGCTAAAAACTTGTTTTCCTTGAGCATAAGGAAACAGGTTAATGGCCAAAACCCAAACCAGTATTAGGTTATTCCAAATAAAATAATTTTATTTAAATGATCTCACCACTACTGATTAATGAACCTATTAATTATGATGAGTTTTTCCACTATGTCAAATAAAATAAAGAGATGTACTATGGGTTTTGTCCACTGTTCAATTTATTTACATCATCTTAAAATTCAATCAAAGTTCCATGTGTGGAATACTGGCACAGTGGGGAGGTTTGTTACAATATTGGACCGCTGGTACTTATGGTTGCATACGACAGAAAATCACAATTCCAAAAACAATTTGGTCAAAACTGCGATTGTACAAGAAATAATACTGGATTACAGCTGCTGCACCTGAAGCCCAACTTCTCGGCCAGGTGATGCTCTGAAAAACAGCTTGTTGAAAGATCTGACTTTTAAATTGAATATGGAAAGCAATTGTTTCAACCATCTTGCAGGCAGGACTTTAAAATTCAGTGAATAAATTGAAACTACTCACTGATTGTTTAATCTATCGAATTCAAATATGTTTAGTTCAAATTTTCAATTGATACTTGTATATTCGGAGGCTGTTGAATGCTTTGATTTGGTCTGCTCTTATCATTGTCCTTTCTATTTCACTTGTGCAGCGTACCATTAAGTGCCATGGATCAACTGATTGCTGTATTGAAAATCAAAGGGTATTATTGATATTTCAAGAGTCCCATCAAATCTGCTCTCTCTCATCGTTTGTCTGTTGGAATGTCAACCCTACTTGTCCTGACCAAATCGGAATATTTCTTATATCATGACGAGTGATTCTTCACCCTTCAGGTTATGTTTGTTGTCCTAAATTAAATCCTTCTGTAAACCTCTGGCAGGCAGGCAGCTTCTTTGAATTTGAAATGAGATCCCAACGGCTAATGATGATGATTTTGAATAAATTATTTGATTTACGTCAGAAGTCTTGTTTTATGCCAGGATAACAAAGATTCATCTTCATGAATTTGAATTTGTTTCATCTCCAACATCATTATTATTATTAGAAATTTGAATTTGTTTCATCTGCAACATCGTTATTATTAATAATTTGAATTTGTTTCATCTGCAACATCGTTATTATTAATAATTTGAATTTGTTTCATCTGCAACACGATTATCATTAAGAATTTTAATTTGTCTCGCCTCCAGCAATACCATTATGAGGAATTTGAATTTGCTCCAGCAACATTATTATTATTATTAAGAATTTTAATTTGTCTCGCCTCCAGCATTACCATTATGAGGAATTTGAATTTGCTTCAGGGTACGCTGGTTGCCATTTACCTGTACACCCAACACATGAAGACAGAATATATCTCTTGTATATCTGTGATATATTAAACTGATGGCAACGAGGTAATAATTTTGGGTAACCCACGCACGCGCACCCTATGGTGGGAAGATGTAAAATCGATGAACTCCTTCCAATATGAGGCGAGTTGCTAAGAATGTCGTGCTTGGGCTGTAGACTGGGAAAAATATGAAGTGGTGCCTGCCTCGATAATAGAGTACCGAATTGATAGATACCGATTTTTTAAGTATAATTTGGGTTTAACCACACCTCATAACATAACTTGTGTTTGCCACCTAGGTCACATAGTTGTTTAAGTTTACCATAGGAGTTTATCACAACTAACCTAGGTTGTGATTGACGTTTACTTTACTTTTAAGAGTTTATTATAACTAACTCAATTCTTAATCTAAATTGGCATAGTCTAAACGTTCTATCTTTTGGCTCTTTTCTAGTTATTTTTTTCGTTTGTTTTTCCCGAGATCAGTAGAGGAATGTCCGATTCTGGCCAAAAAAAACCCAAGGTTTTATTTAAGAATCCTCATTCTAGTGTTATGATCACATTTTATTCCATGAAAGAAAATCACATTTTATTCCATGGAAGAAAAACAAGAGAAAACCATTCCACTTGATGTTATGTGGGTCTAACAACTAAGTAAACAATATAATCACATTTTATTCCATGAAAGAAAAACAAGAGAAAACCATTCCACTTGATGTTTTGTGGGTCTAACAACCCATTAAACAAAAGAGTAATGATTATCTTCTTAACTAAAAGAAAAGGAGAAAAGATGAGTGGTCATCATTCCAATCCAAAAGTGAGAGCCAAAAATCATAGCCATAGATGGGTTTCCATGGACTCCCTTCACAACCCCTCGTTATGTGCACCAACTCGCACCAACTCAAGAATGTGTCATGCAATGGTGCCCCTAAGTTTGGAGGGGTAGTATCCCTTTCGTTGATGAGTTGGGTCAAAGGGGGAAATCCATTACAAGGGTGCAAGGTTTGTGTCCATGTTCCTATAAAAAGTCTCAACAACATTTGGCACACATAATCCTCACTGCAGGCACCAAGTTCCAGCCTATCCACACACACTTCATGAAAGGGCTTTAAGACATGGCATCCAATGCTCTATGTGCACACCTACAACGACACCTACAACGAAGAATCCCAATGGTGACAAGAATATGTGTAGTCACCTTAGATCATTATGGAAGAAAACCCATTTATGTAACCAAGTCTTGGCTCATTTCTATAAATATGTGTGTATACACTCTTTATCTCTCTTGGATCTTTTAGTCATTTAGTGAATTGTATTCTACCTCATAATTCTCCTTAGAAATTTGACATGTGGGATTTCTCAATCTCTCAATCCTTCATGGTTGTACTTACATGTAATTTTTCCATTTTATTTATTATTTGAACAAATTAATGTTATATTTTTGTCTCAATT
>ML776670.1:2468094-2480741 GCA_009831015.1 Picea engelmannii | reverse complement strand
GAATAACCATGGAGATGACAACTAAATCCTCTATCACAATTCAATACAATAGGATAGTCAATATGTGCGGAGCTCTAGATGCCAACCCATGTCAACTTTTGCAGCTGAAGAGATCTGCAATTGGAGGCATAAATGCATTAAAAGATTCTTAACTATAAGAGACTATGTTAACGCAGTTCCTCATATTCTTATTATAATGTTTCAAATAAAACTGTGTAATGTTAGATTCAGACATTTTGGGTGAAATGCAGTACCCATCATTACCATCATTAGAGAGAGAGAGTACCATCATTAGCTCTTTCAGCCAGGTTGCAGAATATTTTTTTACAGAACACCTTTTTTCTTTCTTGAATTAATACTGAATATAAAACTTGTGGGACTATGGTTTAGTGGTTGAGATGGTACCTGGCCACATTAATAACCCAAGTCCCATGTTTGCCTTTGCCTTTGCCTTTGCCATTTGGAATAAACTTCTTATTTTTGATGAAACTCAAAAGAGACAAGGAATAATTACAACGAAGTTCATTAAGTCAGCTGCTTTACATATTTTCAAGGCTCCCTTCCAATAGTTCTGTGGATCAAAATCTGCTATTGATAGTTGAGGAAATTTGAAAATTGTTTGACAAGTTTCAGAGAGAAAACCAAGAACCTTGTCTCACTGTAGCAATTAATGTTGGTTAATTGAGGAAAGCTGCAAATTGATTGACAAGTTTCACAGACAATACCAACAAACTTGTATCATTATGGCGATTAATGTTGGTTACCAGTTCGTTTGGAACCTATTAATATCTCGGAAAGACATGGTGGACCTATCTAGTGACCTATCTAGTCTACCAGGATCTGCATGTCGGCAGCACAAATCTGCCTGTGGCTGCAGACAACATGATGATTTTTGCATGCGTACACCACTAAAACTTGACCTCCTTTCCACTGCTTCGTTCAGAGGCATTCTCCTCCTTAGTGAACATGTAGTTTTCTCAGAAGGTAGTGGCCTTTGCTTGGGAGCACTGTGGGAACGAACCTTGGCACTTGAAGATTCAGTGTTAGCCATATAGCTAGGAAATGTACAACATGCATGAAAGTAGCTCTGTGCATATTCACGACTCTTAGACGGAGTGGATGGACCCATGTTTCCAGTAGCCACATTAGCCTTGGAGGCAGAGAGGAATTGTGGGCTACTTTGCGCTGTTGAAAATTTGTAATCTTCACTATGAAATCCCTGTTCTCCGTTCAATGTAATTGGGGTCAAATCATGCAGAGCTGATGTGCTTATCTCATCTGATACTGGGCTGGGAATAGATAATCCTGTTCGTAAAGAAGAAGAGGTTATTGCAGGTGGAACATTCTGTGCAGACATATAAGTATAACCACCTTCGTTCTGTGAAGGGGAGCTTGATTGAAGAGTAGAGTTTGAAAACAGGCAGCGACCAGCAGAGACATTAGAAGAAATGCTTGGCTCTGCAGATCCTGAATCTGAGATCGAAGAAGCATTTCTCCTTCTCAAACTCGCCACCTGACCTGGCTTGAATGTATCAATCTCCACAATCTTTGCACTGTCATCTGAGTTTCTTTCCATCTCCTGCTGGGGGAATCCAATCGAAAAACCCCTTCTGCTTTGTGTGTAGCTCATGTTATCCACAGCAGAATTGAAATTCCATCCTTCCTGCACAAGGAAAGACACAGGATATAAACTTGGGTAGTGAATTGAGCTATTGAAGTATGAAGAAGGCTAAGATTTTATTTTATTTTTTCTTTACAATGGATCTTTGAGGACGGTAATCATGTCGTCGTCTCTGCTTCTGTTGCATCTGAACTGATTGCCCAGCAGCTTCTTCGCTCATCCTAAGACGACGGGTACGTACTCGGGCCTGAGCTCTAATGAGGGCTTGCATGCAATACAGAGTAGCGTCCGCTTCCTTTCTCACCAAATACCCACGAACCAAGGCTTGCAGTTTGACCAAGCCCTTCAGGGCTCGCAATGCTCTCCTTGCCTGCATAAGGCAAAATAATTATAAGCCACTGGCCTGCTGGAACTGGGCAGGTCTACAGCCACAATCTTAATTCGGTTTTAATATGCACCTAAAGGTTGTAAAGCTTGAGGACGCATCTATTGAGTTTATGGTTATTTTTTTGAGTTCTATTCTCCAGTTTCACAATCTCTACAAGGATATAGAGCGCAGGTTTAAATGAGTTTATGTGGCGTACAATCCACACTTACAAAAATAAAAGGAGTCCATGGCTCAACCCCACAAAAAGGAACAATCAACTCATACAAGAGAGTCCATGGATCAACGACACAAAAAGGACGATTTGATGAATTAACCTCACCACACCTACCTGCGGTTAAACAATCCATGGATCAGCCCCACCCCACAAAAAGGGAGAGTTGATAAATCAACCCCATCACACCTGGGGTCCAATGTACCCTGTTTCCCCGGTAGAATGAAATCTAGATGCAAACCAATTGGATGGGAAAGGAAGAGATTGGGTAGCCGCTCGAGCATTTTTGCAAGCGTTGTTAAGCAAGGAAAACCTAGTCATCACCACACCTGGGGTTAAAGAGTCCATGGATCAACCCCACCCACAAAAAGGAAGAGTTGATAAATCAACCCCACCACACCTGGGGTCCAATGTCCCTTGTTTCCCCGGGTACAATGAAATCTAGATGCAAACTAATTGGATGGGAAAGGAAGAGATTGGGTAGACGCTGGACCATTTTTGCAAGCATTGTTAAGCAAGGAAAACCTAGTAGCCAGTACCAAAGGATGAAATGAGTAGCTCAAACAAACTAAAGAGGTATAGAAGCCATGAATTGGGTAACTCTTGAAATCATCCTTCTGGGCATTCGTAGAAAAGAAAACAAGCATGAATTGTGTGGCTCGAAGAAGTTAAAAAGGTATTGAAGCCGTGAATTGTGGAACTCTTGAAGTTATCCTTATGGGCATTTGTCCAAAAGAAAACTAGCATTCAAGGGTAGAGAAAGCATACTGGGGTGGCCATTCTTGGGATTTTTAAAGTTTTCCAGCAAGCAAAGTGTGAATCCAAGGATGAACAGGGTAACTCTCGAAGTCACATTTTTGTGCATTCCAAGTAGGGAATTTGGTAGTCAACAAGGACTAAGAGAAGTGACGCACAGTGGCAGGAATTAGCTAGTCATTATGAAACAAAATAAGCGTTTTAAATTGGGTATTCAGTCTGTTATATAGCAACACAGAACAGAAACGAAAGAAACAAATGAAACGCATACCAGATATCCTCGGAACATGGTCTGAATCCTGATTGCTGCCCATTTTTCTATGCTTACATTGAGAGGGAAGGGTCCATTGCTTGTCAATCGAACCACAGCAGCTGCTGCATGTGCAGCAACCATAGCTGCGTCAGCTGCAGCTGCTGTCGCAGCAGCAACTGCGATTGCATGCCTGTTCTGCTCGTTCTCTGCGTCGCGCACACAGTTCTCTCTACTGAATGATTCCCGATGGTGTTCTACATTTCCATGACGGTCTTTTGAACACTTTCCAAAGCTCCATCTCCGTTTTTCCTTCGTTTTATTACTATCCTTGAGACGAAGAGAATCCAGATGGGCTTGTTTGGGCTCTTTCTTTCCACCCAGAAGACTTCTTAGCCACCTAGTAGTCCTTCCCATTGCACGGTTTTTTCCTGTGTATATGTGTTACTGCAAATCCCCAAACACAAACATATGCGGATGGGATTTGCAGCTTCAGGGACGCACTAATTTGTCTTACATATACTGATGGGATTTGCAGCAACCAGTTCTACTCAGGGACGCACTAATTTGGCTTGCTGAGCAGCTATAGATTGAAATTTGAACTTCACTCAAATGGAGTAAAACAACGAAGATAGTAGATACCATCCAACTCAAAGAGAATAATCCAACTGCAAAACTCCAAATGAAGTGCTAGGAAACATGTGCCAATATGGTTTGATGGAACAAAACTGCCGTGAGAAATTGGACTTGACCAAAGAGGATTTGGCTAGGTATATCACCTTTGCATAGATCCATGGCTTCTTTAACCTATACTCCTCATCACTCATAGGTTTCATGTGCTATACTCATTGCAAGAGCCTGACCGGTTCAGATTATGATACCAACACAAACTATAGGGGTCTAAAAAGCCCAACAATGTCCCTACGGGACGAGCAGCAAACGTCCAAAAGAGTACCCAAAAGACCTAAAAGGCTTTAATGTCATCACTAGGCCTAAAGGGGTTCCAGATTCTGCCGAAATGCTCAGAGCCAGCTCGTGAAAATTGCAATAGAAGACAAAGGGACATCTCTGAACTTTAGGACAGGTCGCTGCAGATACCACCAAGTGGACTCCAGGAGCCTGTGGAGACTTCCTTGTGCAGTTTTAGGGTGCCAATAATGGAACATAAAGCTAAAAAAAACCATCCACTTTTTAAGGGGAAGGCCAGAAGAAACATTGGTAGTCGTCACTATAAAAAAATCCATACCCTGGGAGCCCAAATACCCAAAAATTCGCATCAGTGTATCTTTTCGTTATTTCCAATGCCCAAGATAGGACTTCCGGGACTTAAGCAAGCTACAGTCTTGATCACGCGAACTATAATAACTTTTTGTTACAAGGATACGCACAATAATACATATATATTATTCAATCTGGTTTGGTTTTCTATTTTGGACCATCTTGTTTGTGCGGTTTTGGAAAATGACAATATTATCTATTTAAATCCTTAATATTATCTATTTAAATCCTTCGAGAGTCTTCATGACAGTCAACCATCCATCCATGTACAGTGTACCGAGTACTAGTCTTCCAACCCACCTTTAGGATCACGTGTAAGTGTTAAAGGCCTTTTAAAGGCTTTCATTATGATTCTACTTGGGCACCCCATGGGAGGAGATAGGGTTGACGGTGGTTTTAATGTATTTCTTCGCCCGGGCGTTATTCATCACATGCTGTCCTCTGTTAATGCACATTATTGTCAAACTCTGGAGTCTGGGCTGACTACCTTGGCCACCACTGCCATTTTACCAGCATTTCTCCATCTTAATCATTTCATACTGAAAATTTCGGTGTTTACCTCTCAAGAGGTAGTGGGATTTTTTTTTGTCTTTGTTCCAATCTGTATTAGTATTCTCTTCTCTCTAAAAATATGTGTTTGGAATAGTTAATCTTATAATCATAAACACTTTGTTTGTTTTTATCAGAAATATTAAAATAGACATTGGTTAAATGTTTTACATTGTGGTATTTTTTATTGGAATCAGGTGATATAAATTTGGATGAAATCATCCATTTTTGTTGTTTAAATTGTATTTTTTAATACATTAATGGATTGAACTTTTTGAAAAATCCTTGGAGTGTTGGAATTATACATTGTCAACCACTTAAATCAACAGTTTTAATAATTTATGACTAGATTTTGGACAAAATCCACTGTAAAATATGCCCAGGAAAGAGCCAAAACTTAGAACGTTAAAATAACTCTATAGAAATTTAAGATAGAAACATAATTCTATTATTATGCAAATTCAAGGTAGGGTAAGTATATGTATTATGGGGCTCTGGAGTATGACCTAAAACTATTTTTGTTTGGCTAAAAACTTGTTTTCCTTGAGCATAAGGAAACAGGTTAATGGCCAAAACCCAAACCAGTATTAGGTTATTCCAAATAAAATAATTTTATTTAAATGATCTCACCACTACTGATTAATGAACCTATTAATTATGATGAGTTTTTCCACTATGTCAAATAAAATAAAGAGATGTACTATGGGTTTTGTCCACTGTTCAATTTATTTACATCATCTTAAAATTCAATCAAAGTTCCATGTGTGGAATACTGGCACAGTGGGGAGGTTTGTTACAATATTGGACCGCTGGTACTTATGGTTGCATACGACAGAAAATCACAATTCCAAAAACAATTTGGTCAAAACTGCGATTGTACAAGAAATAATACTGGATTACAGCTGCTGCACCTGAAGCCCAACTTCTCGGCCAGGTGATGCTCTGAAAAACAGCTTGTTGAAAGATCTGACTTTTAAATTGAATATGGAAAGCAATTGTTTCAACCATCTTGCAGGCAGGACTTTAAAATTCAGTGAATAAATTGAAACTACTCACTGATTGTTTAATCTATCGAATTCAAATATGTTTAGTTCAAATTTTCAATTGATACTTGTATATTCGGAGGCTGTTGAATGCTTTGATTTGGTCTGCTCTTATCATTGTCCTTTCTATTTCACTTGTGCAGCGTACCATTAAGTGCCATGGATCAACTGATTGCTGTATTGAAAATCAAAGGGTATTATTGATATTTCAAGAGTCCCATCAAATCTGCTCTCTCTCATCGTTTGTCTGTTGGAATGTCAACCCTACTTGTCCTGACCAAATCGGAATATTTCTTATATCATGACGAGTGATTCTTCACCCTTCAGGTTATGTTTGTTGTCCTAAATTAAATCCTTCTGTAAACCTCTGGCAGGCAGGCAGCTTCTTTGAATTTGAAATGAGATCCCAACGGCTAATGATGATGATTTTGAATAAATTATTTGATTTACGTCAGAAGTCTTGTTTTATGCCAGGATAACAAAGATTCATCTTCATGAATTTGAATTTGTTTCATCTCCAACATCATTATTATTATTAGAAATTTGAATTTGTTTCATCTGCAACATCGTTATTATTAATAATTTGAATTTGTTTCATCTGCAACATCGTTATTATTAATAATTTGAATTTGTTTCATCTGCAACACGATTATCATTAAGAATTTTAATTTGTCTCGCCTCCAGCAATACCATTATGAGGAATTTGAATTTGCTCCAGCAACATTATTATTATTATTAAGAATTTTAATTTGTCTCGCCTCCAGCATTACCATTATGAGGAATTTGAATTTGCTTCAGGGTACGCTGGTTGCCATTTACCTGTACACCCAACACATGAAGACAGAATATATCTCTTGTATATCTGTGATATATTAAACTGATGGCAACGAGGTAATAATTTTGGGTAACCCACGCACGCGCACCCTATGGTGGGAAGATGTAAAATCGATGAACTCCTTCCAATATGAGGCGAGTTGCTAAGAATGTCGTGCTTGGGCTGTAGACTGGGAAAAATATGAAGTGGTGCCTGCCTCGATAATAGAGTACCGAATTGATAGATACCGATTTTTTAAGTATAATTTGGGTTTAACCACACCTCATAACATAACTTGTGTTTGCCACCTAGGTCACATAGTTGTTTAAGTTTACCATAGGAGTTTATCACAACTAACCTAGGTTGTGATTGACGTTTACTTTACTTTTAAGAGTTTATTATAACTAACTCAATTCTTAATCTAAATTGGCATAGTCTAAACGTTCTATCTTTTGGCTCTTTTCTAGTTATTTTTTTCGTTTGTTTTTCCCGAGATCAGTAGAGGAATGTCCGATTCTGGCCAAAAAAAACCCAAGGTTTTATTTAAGAATCCTCATTCTAGTGTTATGATCACATTTTATTCCATGAAAGAAAATCACATTTTATTCCATGGAAGAAAAACAAGAGAAAACCATTCCACTTGATGTTATGTGGGTCTAACAACTAAGTAAACAATATAATCACATTTTATTCCATGAAAGAAAAACAAGAGAAAACCATTCCACTTGATGTTTTGTGGGTCTAACAACCCATTAAACAAAAGAGTAATGATTATCTTCTTAACTAAAAGAAAAGGAGAAAAGATGAGTGGTCATCATTCCAATCCAAAAGTGAGAGCCAAAAATCATAGCCATAGATGGGTTTCCATGGACTCCCTTCACAACCCCTCGTTATGTGCACCAACTCGCACCAACTCAAGAATGTGTCATGCAATGGTGCCCCTAAGTTTGGAGGGGTAGTATCCCTTTCGTTGATGAGTTGGGTCAAAGGGGGAAATCCATTACAAGGGTGCAAGGTTTGTGTCCATGTTCCTATAAAAAGTCTCAACAACATTTGGCACACATAATCCTCACTGCAGGCACCAAGTTCCAGCCTATCCACACACACTTCATGAAAGGGCTTTAAGACATGGCATCCAATGCTCTATGTGCACACCTACAACGACACCTACAACGAAGAATCCCAATGGTGACAAGAATATGTGTAGTCACCTTAGATCATTATGGAAGAAAACCCATTTATGTAACCAAGTCTTGGCTCATTTCTATAAATATGTGTGTATACACTCTTTATCTCTCTTGGATCTTTTAGTCATTTAGTGAATTGTATTCTACCTCATAATTCTCCTTAGAAATTTGACATGTGGGATTTCTCAATCTCTCAATCCTTCATGGTTGTACTTACATGTAATTTTTCCATTTTATTTATTATTTGAACAAATTAATGTTATATTTTTGTCTCAATTGTGAATGTGTATGCTATTTGATAATATATCTAGTTTTCATGTTCATGGTTGTTTTTATAACTTAGAATTCCCTAGAGTTGAAAATTGTCCCTAAACTACAAATTTTTGGCTCTAGGTGCAAATCGTTAGTATTAGAGCATAGTTTATGCCTTCCCAGATGAGATCCTAGTACCAATGTGAAGGAGTACAACTCAATTCTATTTCAAATAGTTTGTCTACCAAATTGACAAAGACAAGAATGGCTCTAACAAACCATCCTCTGAGTATTTGCAGAGATATTCAACAACTTTTGGGTGAATATTTGGAGAAACAAAGGACTATGTTTTTAGCCAGTGTCATGTATGATGTTGCGACTTAGTCCCATTGAAGCCACATGTTCTTCAACCAACTTTTTGTTAGAATATAGAAGATGGTGTGCTCGTTTTACCATTGACGATACCGTCGTCACCCAACCATAGGTCGAAGCCTCCCTCCGAGCACCTTAACCTTGACTGAGAATTCCTCCAGAAGAAAACCCTAGGCTAGATAGCCAAACAAAGAGTAGCGCATCAATCTCCAAGGATAGCGCATCACAAAAGGATGATCAGATAGTCCAAACCCTAGCCAAGAGATATTCAAGCCAATACTGAGAACTAGCTGCTGCAGCAGCTGCACCTGCAACCCTCCTCCAAACCTACGCACCAAACTGCAACTGTAGTGTGCATCAACTGGGAAGCTGCAATTCTAAGATGCTGCAAATGAGAATTGGCGCCCTGTATTTATAGTAATCCTGCCAGTTTTGTTGGGGCCGACTTCTCCTTCTGGGTATGTGTCTGTTCATTATATTATTATTATTTCTGGCCAACTTCTTCTCTTGGAGGCTAATAGCCTAATATAAATTATCTTCTTGAGTCGACAAGGCTTCTAGGGTTATTAGCCAACTCATTAGGGTTTCTCTTGCTTCCCGGAGTCTTCTATTATCGTCAGGTTCACACGTGGGGGTAAATACCTCCCGCAGCTACCATAATATTAACACTCCCTCCTAGCTAGAGAGGTATTTACAGGTAATGGACTTGAGCACAAAACATACCATTTACCCGGTAGCATCAATATAGTCATCTAGACTATTTCATGACTAGATCATGAGCATCACCACCACCATCAGCGGCATCAATTCTCGAAACCATACTTCATCTGAGTAATTAGATATGATGTTGGATAAGTCACTCTCACCATGGAGTGATACAAGAGGAGTAAAAGGCTCTGAACTGTTTTCCGTCTAGAAAACCTCTGTTCATCATTCATCTGAATGATCATTATCTCCAATAAACTGTTGATAGTCTTCAAGGCAATTAGAACAAGAATATAACACACCTGTGTCTATTCATAGTAGTACATAACTACAATCCAGTGGTTTACTACCACATCAAGTAACACACAAGTACTTGATTAGCAACGTATGGTTGCGAACAGTGAAACATATTCACCACAGTAGTCCTCATCTACTGTCATACAGTCTTCATAACAACCATCTGAGAGCATCCTGCATAGAAACAATGTTATGATAAAAACTGAATCATCTGGGCCAATCTTTCACTCACGTTTGTGAGATCTGAAAGAATGTCTGCCACCACAGTAGTCTTCATCTGCATAGAAACAATTTTATGATATAGATTGAATCATCTGGACTACTCTTTCACTCACATCTGCGAGCTCTGAAAGAATATCTGCCTCACGAACAATGGAACATATCCACCACAGTGGTATATCTCTACTGTCCATAACAATCATCTGATGCCATCCTGCATAGAAAATACTATTAAAGATAAACTGAATCCTCTGGGTAGATCTTTCACTCACGTCTGTGAAATCTGAAAGAATATCTGCCCTTGTCAACAATGGGCTATCTGCCCTATTCTTCACAAACAAGGAAGATAGATTATTTCTGATTTCTGAGCCTGGACCATTTCTCACCCTGGGCCATTCCTCCGACACTAAACAAAGTGTAATCTAGAGAGAATGAGTCTGCCCTAAGAAATGTTTGGACCATTCCTTACCCTGGGCCATTCCTCCGACACTAAACAAAGTGTAACGTGGAGAGAATCAGTTTGCCCTAAGGAATGACTGTCCCTGATTGTTGAGCCTGGACTATTCTCCACCCTGGGCCATTCCTTCGAAACTAAACAAAGTGTAACCTGGAGAGAATGAGTCTGCCCTAGAGGAATGTCTGTCCTGCATCAACCTCCAAAAATGACCATTCTTCGAAACTGCTCACAACTGTGAACTTCGAAAGAATGACTGCTCGACGAGGCAGACCATTCTATTTGACCACTACTCAGAGTGACTGCCAAGAAGAATGACTATCCTAGACCACTCCCCATGTTAACCACAATGGGAAGTAATTGTCTATGATACATCAACAATCAGTCTGCCTCCCATGTTAACTACAATGGGAAGTCACTGTCTGTCAGAAATCTCAATTCACTTTTCGAACAGGAAAGCATCTGTCCAATCTGGACTATTTCTCAATTACAAAGATAAATGCTCCCTCCTAACTGGAGAGTTATTTAAATCACAAAAATAAATGTTTGCGTACCTTCTTCTAGTTTGGAGAGTCTTCCCTTCTAGCTAAGAGAGTTATTTCCATGAGCTCTAGCTTGAGTATGCAAGTTCTTTCATCTTGAATAGAGGCTTTACCAAAATGTATGCTTATCTGCTCATCTATGGAGATATGTATTTGAGAAATCATTTTCTCCCTTCTGGATTTTATCATGGATAATGTAATGCTTGTACTGTAGTTTGGAACACTGTGAAGGCTTCATGTAGATTTGAATAGTAGAGTATATCATAGTTGGAGAACTGGAACATATTCATGTGGTACTTCTTCTGTCATCATGAGATCTGATCTTCTGAGTAGTTATCTTGATGTTATAGGAAATCTTCACCATGCTTCTGCTATGCACTGGAGGTTCTCCATCATGTTGTCTTCTGCATACAGGAGTCTCTTTCTGGTATGGCTCAAAGTCTTGAGATTGCTCTTTATACTTTCTTTATTCGATTTCTCTGGAGAACATTCTTTGCATTCATGTAGAATTCTGACTCATGGATGTTGCGGATAATATAATGACTTATATAGAGATAAGTCTGGTGTACTGGAACAATCAATCATCATAGTCTCCTCACTCCATCTGAGAGAACCTCTAGTTCTGGATCTCATAATGCTTTCATTCATAAATCTTCCGTACACTGTTCTTCATCACGACTTTCAGTTCTTCTGCTTGATTGCTTTTAGTGAGTTCATATCAGGTTGGTAATCTTGTGATTCTTGATACAATGACTGGTTGTTCTAGTTCTTCTTTTTCTTTCTTGGAATCTTTATGTTCTTCTTCATGTTTTTCTTTTACTTTTGGGTCCATGGAGTTTCTTATAGATTCCATGCCCTCGACATTCCACTTCTACCTTTCATCATAGAATCACGGATCTAGATGGACAACCAGGAATGCTTTAAGGCTTCTCTTTGAAGAGGTCTTCTTCTGCGGTTGAGCTGAACACATATTGTCTTTCATGATTTCTATCATGGATATATACATTTCATCATCTTCAATGGATCATAGGATTAGCTCCCTCCTGATCCTTGCTTCATGTATAAGTGCATATAATCTACTCCCTTCATCTCACTGAGCCCATGCTTCCGTCTCCGTCCTTATTGTCTTCTACAATATATAATAGAGTCCATGCTTCCATCTGCATCCTTATTGTCTTCTGCAATATATAATTGGCTCTCTTTGTCTAACAGACTCCACGCTTTCGTCTTGTTGTCTTCTATAGAATTTCATGAGTCTTTTTCCAGTTTCCTTTCGATTGTTGACTTCTTTCTATCTTTGCTTTTTCCAAGTCTCTTCAAGATTGATTCTGATTTCGGTCTTATCTTGTAATGTCTTCCACATGATTTGTATTTCATCCTTTCATATGTATTATCTAATTATATTCATCCTTGTCTTGTTGTTCTTTTATAGGTATAGTTCTTCTTGGAACACATTATCTTCCAAGAGATAGATATACAAGATATGTACAAAGACGATGCAAGCAAGATATGTACAAGAAAATAAGGAGTGTTGTTACCTTTTAGTAGAAGAAGTCTCTTCCATCTTGCTTAGTCTTCTTTGCAGGTTCCTTTTCTTCGACAATCGATGCTTCGTGTTTCTCCTTCCTTTTCTTTAGCTCGGGACACTGATTCCTGTAGTGACCGTACTTTTGACAGTTGAAGCACTGTATTTCTGAAATGTCTTTTCT
>ML776670.1:2430959-2467647 GCA_009831015.1 Picea engelmannii | reverse complement strand
AATAGCTTGTAGTTTATCTCTTAGTTGGGAGATCTTTACAAAGTATGATGTTATGTTGTCATCATCATTCATCTTCATGTCACGGAGCTCATTCTTTAGACTCATAACTTGTCCAATGTTTCTGACTAAGAAGAGATTTGTCAGGGCATCATACATCTTCTTCGATGAGTCAAGATGGGAGATGTAGGGTATCAAGTGGTCTTTTATGGAATTCACTATGATACTCATGGCATTGATGTCAACATCTTTGAACTTCTCCATAGCTTCAACGTTCTGCAGTTCCTTCTCTTCTCCTTCTTCAAACTCTGGCTTCACGATCTTTCCTTTCACAATATCCATCACTTTATTCTTAGCAAGGATGAGGTCAATCCTTGTCTTCCATGCTCTGAAGTTAGAGGCTCCATCTAGCTTGTTCTCAGACTTCATAGAGTTCATCATGGCTTGCTTAACTTGGTCAAACCCTAGATTTGACCAAAAATCCAAACTTCACGTCTTGGCCTTCTGAGTGTACTAGGAGATGCACTGGGCTAGGGCGCACTGATATATCCGAAGATTAGGTCAATATCGTCACTTAAGGTTCCTCGACAAGAGGTTTAGGTTTTCTACAACTACTTCTACTAGTAACTGTAGCTACAGTGCTTCTGGAAACTGCTCCTGCTAGTAACCCTAGCGACAGTTCCTCAACAAGTTCAATGTCTAGCGGTTATGTTTCCTTCCAGTGTTTTAGGCTGATTGAAGGGGTGTGGACCCATAACCTATTAGAATATAGAAGATGGTGTGCTCGTTTTACCATTGACGATACCTTCGTCACCCAACCATAGGCCGAAGCCTCCCTCCGAACACCTTAACCTTGACTGAGAATTCCTCCGGAAGAAAACCCTAGGCTAGATAGCCAAAGAAAGAGTAGCGCATCAATCTCCAAGGATAGCGCATCACAAAAGGCTGATCAGATAGTCCAAACCCTAGCCAAGAGATATTCAAGTCAATACTGAGAACTAGCTGCTGCTGCAGTTGCACCTGCAACCCTCCTCCAAACCTGTGCACCAAACTGCAACTGCAGTGCACACCAACTGGGAAACTACAATTCTGAGATGTTGGAAATGAGAATTGGTCCCCTGTATTTATAGTAATCCTTCCAGTTTTGTTGGGGCCGACTTCTCCTTCTGGGTATGTGTCTGTTCATTATATTATTATTATTTATGTCCGACTTCTTCTCTTGAAGGCTAATAGCCTAATATAAATTATCTTCTTGAGTCGACAAGGCTTTTAGGGTTATTATCCAACTCATTAGGGTTTCTCTTGCTTCCCGGAGTCTTCTATTCTCGTCAGGTTCACACGTGGGGGTAAATACCTCCCGCAGCTACCATAATATTAACACCCTTTGTACTAGAATGCATCACCTTTCAAGGTTCAAGTCAATCTAGAGGTCCTTATTTTTCAAGATAAGATCAACTCTAATGTATAGTATAATTGGTTGTAGCAATTAACCTATGATATTTATCTATGAATCATTTCATGTATGAAGGAAATATCACATTCATAGAGATGAAGATTTCCTCTTCAATGCTTTGCTAGTGGGAGACACTGTAAGGTACAAGATGCATTTTATAAAGCAAAACCAAAAATATTATGATAAATACCAGCAAAATAGAAAAATAGAGATAACAACAACAACAACAATGATACCTTTATTGATGGAAAGCCAAGCTCACTTGGCTCTTCGAGGGGGAAACCTCCAGTAAAGAAAATCTCTATTACAATAATTCTCAAGACAAGACTTTCTCATGCCTTCTACTCCTATTTATACTAATTATATCTTCTAAAGAACATTCTAGATGAAGATCGTTCTAGAAGCAAAAACTTCTTTTAAGTGTTCTTACATTATGTAAATGTGTTAAACTTGCACAAAATAGATCTAGCTAAACAATAAAACACACATTTGTAGAGAGAATTTTAGAAAGAAGAAGAAGGAGAGAAAGAATAGAAGAATTCTCATTAACCGTTTGAATAATGAATAACTTACACATGATATACTCTATATAACTAAATGAGTGCGCACTGGAGGAGAACCAATGCACCATAGTGGTGGTCTAGAGTGATCTGGACACACACCAATAGTTACGGGAGTGAACTGCTACCTAGTCTAGTCTCTTAGGCAGTTACGAGAGTGAACTGCCACCTAGTTGATTAACTAGTCAACTAGTCTTAAGTTAACTAACTCAACAAAGAGTAGTGAGGAGTTAACTCAGGGAATCAAGGGTAATGCGCCAGTCTGGTGATGATCCCAAGGAAAGTGTGCATTAGCTGGTGATTATCCCAATGTTGCATGGTGACAAAACCAATGCATCATCTAAACTCAACTCAACTAGTCAAATTGAAGTGTCAATTGAAAGACAATATTCTCCAGGTGGAATATTCTCCCCTAAAATATAGGAGACTGGATAATGACTAATTATGACTAATAAACAAGGAAAAAACTTAGGAAAAATAAATTCTAGGTTTGTGTGAAGTAACTCCAACACCCCCCCTGAACATAACTATGGATGAGTCTCAGCAATGAGGCCTTGTTAGGTACCCAAATACAAAAGATACACTAAAATAAAGTGAGGAAAGAGGGAAAACCTCATGGGAAACCCCCCCTCCTCAAGGTACAATGTGTGTAAAAATAAGAACTACAGTTTGTAGGCAATTATGTCCTTCACTCCAAGATGACTTCACAGAGAATGAAACTTCTACTCAATGAAGGTCTTGGTGAAGATGTATGTCTTTTGTTCTGTTGAAGGACAAAATTGTAAGTCGATGATCCCCTCATGTACTAAGTCTTGGATGTAGTGCATGCAGATCTTTATGTGCTTCATCCACTGCCTCTGAACTAGATCTTTGCAGAACTTTAGAGTTCTTTGGTTGTCACACCAGATGACGATAGGTCGATGAAACTGAATGCCCAACTTAGTGAGAAAATGTTGTAGCCACATAGCCTGGATGGTTATGTTAACTACCCCTCTGTACTCTTCCTCAGCTGAAGATAGAGAAATGGTAGCTTTCTTCTTGCTCGACCAACATATAGGCCTGGAACCAAGACTGAGTGAGTAACCAGATGTGGACTTGCGATCAGTGATATCGCCAGCCTAGTCAAAATCAGTAAACCCATGAGATCTAATGTAGAGTATGCTACATAATGAATCCCAAAGGTGATGGTTCCCTGTACATATCGAAAGATACACTTTATAACCTTCCAATGTAGCTCATGCAGCTCCTGCATGAACCTGGAAACAACGTCAACTGCATAGGAGAGGTTTGTTCTGGAGTGTGTGAGATACAAAAATCTCCCCACTAGCTGTCTGTACAATGTGATGTCAACCAGTGGAGTCTTCTTTCCATCCTCAATTTTGACTCTTGATAGGAAAGGAGTCGGAGCAGACTTGCAGTCTGTCATGTGAAATCTCTCAAGGAGATCTCGTGCATACTTGGCTTGAGACAGTTTGATGCCTGATGCATCCCGACTGAACTCTAGT
Source organism: Picea engelmannii (assembly GCA_009831015.1). Lineage (NCBI taxonomy): Eukaryota > Viridiplantae > Streptophyta > Pinopsida > Pinales > Pinaceae > Picea > Picea engelmannii. The sequence continues at coordinate 2,464,132 of ML776670.1, read as the reverse complement.
CCAAGGAAGAAGTGTAGCAGACCCATGTCCATCATCAAAAACCTGTCATGTAGAATCCTCTTGACTGCAACAATTGCTGAAGTCGAGCAACCGGTGATTAGTAAATCATCAACATACAGAACTAAAAGTAGAAGTGAATCAACCGTCTTGAGCATGTAGACATTCGGGTCTGATTTACAACATACCAAGTTCTGTGACAACAGGTAGGAGTCCATCTTGACATACCATACCTTCGGAGCTTTCTTAAGGCCATAAAGGGACTTCTTTAGTCGATGGACAAAATATGAGTCCTGCATAAATCCTTAGGGTTTCTCCTTGTAGATCTCCTCAGAGAAATCACTGTGAAGAAATGCATTATTCATGTCCATCTGATGGACTTCCCATCCCTTGGCTACTGCAATGGAAAGTGACAATCATATGGAATCCATCTTCACTACTGGAGCGAAGGTCTCATCATAGTCAATACCATGAACCTGCTGAAAGCCTTTGGCGACAAGCCTAGATTTATATCTTCTAATATGTCCATCCACTCCGCTCTTGGTCCTATAGACCCATTTGAATCTGACAATTTTCTTCCCAGAAGGAAGGGGAACCAGATCCCAAGTCTGGTTCTCGAGGAGGGAGTTGTACTCCTCCTGCATGGTGGATTCCCAAAGGGGATTTCCAGCAGCCTCTCCATAAGACGGTGGATCCGAAGATTGAACCAAGAAAAGATGTCTGGAGGGAAATGGTTCATTGGAAGTGAGTGCAACATGAGGCTCCTCGAAATCAGATCGAGTCCTCCTAGTATTGGCTAGATCACCAACGAGATCCCCTACATGTTGAAGAGTAGTTTGTGCCCACTTGAGCCTCTACTCTGGCTCTGCAACTGCATCTGGATGTTATGACTTTGTATCTGACTGTATTGACTCTGAATCTGAAACACTTGAGTCCTTTGAATTAGAACTCTCATCTGAAGACGTGTCGGCATGTGCATGCTCATCATCTCAGATAGGTGGAAGAATGAAGGTGTCTGCATGTGGATGCTGAGGTACATGTGAGACACTTTCCTCAAATTGGACACTATGCTCAATGATGATCCTGTCTGAGGAAATATCAATAAGCCTATATCCCTTCACACTATTGGGGTATCCAACAAAAATACATTCAGTGCTCTGTGGATCAAGTGCCTTCCTCTTTTCAGAGGGAATCCAGGCCGATGCCCGTGAACCAAAAATGTGAAAGTGGGTCACTTCCGGTTTGAGGCAGCTCCAAGCCTCATAGGGGGTATTATCCTTGACAAATATATGGGGAGATCTGTTTTGGATGTATGTTGCAAAATTAAGTGCTTTGGCCCATATTCTCTATGGTAGTGACTTTGCATGCAACATGCAAGATTCCATCTCTTTTAAAGATATGTTTTTCCGCTCAGCAACTCCATTTTGCTGCGGACTATAAGGAACTGTGTGCTGCAACTGAATCCTTGCCTCATGGCAATGATTATGGATCTCATGATTTACATACTCTCCCCCATTATTAGTTTGAAGGACTTTGATCTTCTTTCTGGACTATGTCTCAACAGGGGCTTTGAAATCTTTGAGGTGTTGAAAGACCTCGGATTTTTTTTCTAAGAAAGTAGATCCAAGTAAAATGTGAGAAATCATTAACAAAAATGAGAAAAAACCTCACTTTGTTTATGTATGGATGCGGAAAAGGACCCATAAGGTCACTATGGATCATATCTAAAGCTACAGAAGCTCTTTGAGACTTTCCTTTGTCGAATTTCTCTTGAGGGTGTTTTCTGAGAACACATCCCTCACACACTCCCTTGAAGAAATGGATGTTTGGTAGACTGTCAGCCAATATTTGCTTGCTAAGTTGTTGCACATATCTGAAATTTCAATGTCCAAACCTTTCGTGCCATATCCTACTACTTTCATGAGCATGAGTAAGCAATAAAGTAGAATCAGGTTCAATGAATTCAGAAAAAGTATACAATCTAGACTGATGATTTACCTCACCGGTAGCAACCCTGGAGTTGGTTTGCATGTCGTAGATGTCCACGGAATTTGGTGTGAATGTGACTTTCTTTCCAGTGCCATAATTCTTCATCTGATACAAAGAGAGAAGGTTGACAGAAAGTTTGGGAACATGCAACACATTCTCGAAGCTTCCGTTGGTGGGTTCAATCCTTCCTTTGTCGGTGACTTCGATAAAAGAGTTGTCCCCCATCAGAATAGGAGGACCTTTGCATGCATCCAATGAAGAATATACTTATTTTGATGCAACCATGTGATGTGATGCTCCTGAATCTACGATCCAAGCATCGAGAGAGAAGTTGATGGCAATCAAGGCATGGATAGAATTGACTTTCTTGGAATTCAAATCTTTTGGCTTCTTCTTCTTGGCACCCTCGGGGATGCAATGTCCAAGGTTGTTTTGCTGAAGTATTTGAGACATTAGATCTATTTTATTTTGCATCCATGTAGATTATGTATGGAATCCTTTGTGACAGTACAAGCATTTATCCCCTTTTCTTCCATTTTCCCCTTTGGATTCGGAGGCATCAGTGAAGGGTTTTATGTACCTTCTTTGGATGTGCATGAGCTTTCCGTTTATCTTTATATTTATATTTCTGATATTTGTGGCTTCCATCATGCACAGTAAGTGCATGTTCCCTTGGGCCTTTTATTATGCCCATGTTGATGAGCTTGGTTTGCTCTTATGTCAGGGATTCGATAAAGTCCTCAAGAGAAGGCATCTTCCAGGTGGCTTCAGAGGTGAATCTGACAGAATGGAATGTGTATATGAATACAAAGAATTTAGGACCAATCTTGGATAGAATGGTGAGAACCATTTGTTTCTCCTCCTTTGATTTATCAACCCCACAAGATTTGAGTTGCGACAATAAATCCTTGAATTTTGTAAAGAAATCTTGGATATTGTCGAAGCTTTTTGGATCCAATGTGAGCAACTCCACCTCCAACATGTGTCCCCTCATCTCATACTTTTTTCCAAAGATCCCTTCCAAGGTGGACTAGACTTCATTGGGAGTCTTATAGGAAGATATGTGAAAAAGGAGATCGGGAGAAATGAGATTGCACATTGTTCTGAGTGCCTCATCCATGCGATTTGAGTACTTGGATTTTTCTATGGTTGATGTCATTTATGTATATGTATTCAAGGTTAACCTGTACAACCCTCTGGTTTGGATATGTATGGCTATTTTCTACTTCCATGCAAAATGGTTGTAAGGTGTAAGAATGAATTCTTTTTGGAAATCCATCTTTTCGCCATCTTCAATCTTTTGTACCTGCAAAACATTTTGGTGTGGATTTTGCTTAGTAGTCTGTCGGCTCTGATACCATGTAAATGTGTTTAACCTACACAGAATAGATCTAGCTAAACAAGAATACACACATTTGTAGAGAGAATTTGAGAAAGAATAAGGAGAGAAAGAATAGAAGAATTCTCATTAACCGTTTGAATAATGAATAATTTACACATGATATACTTTGTATAACTCAATGAGTGCGCACTGGAGGAGAAAAAATGCACCATAGTGGTAGTCTAGAGTGATCTGGACATACACCAACAATTACGAGAGTGAACTTCCACCTAGTCTACTCTCTTAGGAATTTACGGGAGTGAACTGCCACCTAGCTGAGTTAACTAGTCAACTAGTCTTCAGTTAACTGATTGAACAAAGAGTAGTGAGGAGTTAATTTAGGGAATCAAGGGTAATGATCCAATATGGTGATGATCCCAAGGCAAGTGCACATTGGATGGTGATGATCCCAATGTTTCATGTTGACAAAACCAATGCAGCATCTAAACTCAACTCAACTAGTCAAATTGAAGTGTCAACCGAAAGAGAATATTCTCTAGGTGAAATATTCTCCCCTAAAATATAGGAGACTGGATAATGACTAATTATGACTAATAAACAAGGAAAAATCTTAGGAAAAATAAATCCTAGGTGTGTGTGAAGTAACTCCAACACATTAGACTTGTTCACATTATTATATGGTCATTATTTACTAATGTTGACCTTTATTACATGGAAAATATATTATTCTACCTATGTGAGGGGTTAGGTCCCTAACATGCCCTCCCCCTTGAAAAGAAACCTTTTCCTCAAGGCTTGATATGAGGAAATTGGTGCAGAATGGTAACCGAGTCCTAGGTGGTATTTTCTGGTGGTGTATCCTTCCATTGAACTAGAACTTCCCTGATGGTGCGCTGACGGAGACAATGCTCATGCTGGTCAAAGACTGCTTGTGGCTGCAACCAAATGGAACCTTATTCATACAACTCAGGGAGACTGGTTTGAGTTTGGCACTTAGTTTCAATAACTTTCTTTAAGCATGAGACATGAAAAAAATCATGGAGCTTTGAGAGGTTGGGCAAAGATAATTGGCAGGCCATAGGCCCCACTCACTTGAGAATTGTATAAGGACCATGAAATTTGGGGGAAATTTTCTAGTAGTGTTAAGATTTCAATAAAGTCTTCTTATAAGGTTGTAGATAAAGAAATACTTGGTCCCCTTCAACAACTTGATGCTTGGAACCACAAGGTATTCACTCAGTAAATCCATGACATAGCGCCTTTGTTCGTGGGATATTAAAGAATACCCCTAATTTCAATAGATATTGATAAATATCTCCCATAATCCTTTTTTTGAGCCCCCCTTCCAATACATCTTTCCAATAAAAGAAACCCCTATTTTTACTATATACCATTTTTTATACCCCACAATACCTATAAACCCCTTGAGACCCCGCATCCCCCCTAATACCTAAAATATCTTGACTTTATTTTTCTCAATTTAGAAACCCCCTTTATGAATGAACATGATAAGATATTGGTCAACAAGGTGAAGCCCCATTCTCGGAATGACCCTGATCTTCTTGTTGATTCATGTGATTCTGAGCTAGGAGCAAATTTTCTTTGAGGGTATGGAGAATGGTCATACAAATTGTAATATTCTTTTCAACCTCCTGAACCTTGGAGACACTTGACATGTATGCAAGAATCAATGGTTTCTTTTTCTCGTAGACTGCTTCAAAGGGAGTCATGTGAGTGGAAGTATTGTAATATGTCTTGTACCACCATCCAGTTAGGAGTAACCACTGAGCCCACTGACTTTGTCTTTTGGATGCAGAACACCACAAATAGTTTTCCAAACACTTGTTGACAACTTCAGTTTTTCCATCAGTCTGGGGATGATAGGCAATGCTGAGATGCAATTGTGTTCCCTGGAGCCTGAATAATTATTGCCAAAAATTGCTGGTGAAATTTGGATATCGGTTGGAGACAATAGAATGAGGCATTCCATGGAGTTTGAATATATTATCCATAAAAATTTGATCCATTGTGGATGCAATGAATGGTTGTTGAAGAGAACATAAATGAGCATATTTGGAAATACAATCTACTACCACCATGATGACTAACTTATTGCTTGATTTGGGTAATCCAACTATGAAATCCATAGAAATATCCATCCAAATAGTAGGTGGAATCAAGAGCAGTTGGAGTGTTCCTGGAGCTTTGATGGTTTTTCCCTTATGGCGTTGATAGGTATCACATTTAGCCAAAAAGGTGTGGATGTCCCATTTCATACCTTCCCAGGAAAAAGAACATTTGACTCATTCATAGGCTTTGGTAAAGCCTGAATGCCCAACTATGGTTGAAGCATGAACCTCAAAGAGCAAAGTGTATTTAAGGTCCAATTGTTTGCTTAAATACAAGAGACTTTATAACGAATCTCTTCATTTTTCGAAGAGTACCTTGGAGAAGCTTGTGAATATTGTTGCAATTTTTGTATTAGGTTAGAAAGTTTGGGGTCTTGCAATCATTCTCGATGAACGATTTAAAGCCAGTCTACTACAATGAATGAGAAGGAAAAGAGGGGCCATTCTTCTTCACTTTTCCTTGAAAGAGAATCAACAACCACGTTTTCTTTTCCCTTCTTGTATATGATATCATAATCATGTCCAAATAGGTTGTTCACCCATTTTTGTTGCTCCGAGGATGAAATTATTTGTTCTAGAAAATACTTGAGGCTATAGTGATCTATTTTAATTTGTAAGTGTTTCCCCAATAGATAAGGATGCCAAAGATCCAGTGCATGAAGAATAGTCAACATTTCCTTTTCATAGGTTGATTGGACCAAATTTCGCTTTGAAAATTGTTCTCTAGTGAAAGCCAAAGGTCAATCGTCTTGCATGAGGACTTCCCCAATTCCTTTCCTTGAGGCATCAAATTCTAGGAAAAAATTATTAGTGAAGTCTGGGAGTGCCAGAATAGGATTCATGCACATATCATCTTTCAAATCTTAGAAGGATTGATTAGTTGTAGGAGTCCAATTGAAAGCATTTTTTTTAAAGAGAGTAGTGAGAGAAGCTGCAATTTTACCATAATTCTGAACAAACTTGTGATAATATCCTATTAAACCTAGGAAACCATGAAATATTTTAATATTTTTATGGTGAGGCCAATCCTTCATATCTTCAATTTTCTTAGGTTCCACCTGTACACCATCCTTGCTGACAATATGACCCATGTACACAACTTCAAAGGCTCCAAAAGCACATTTAGACTATTTGAGAAAAATTTTGTTCCTATATAGTAGATGGAGAACTTGATCCACATGGGTGAGATGGGATTGCCAAGTTTTACTATATATGAGAATATCATCAAAGAAAACTAAGACAAAATGATAGATGAAAGGATAAAAGACATGATTCATGAGCCTTTGAAAAGTGGAGGGGGCATTACACAGGCTAAAGGGCATGACCAAGAACTCATAGTGACCTTGATGAGTTCTAAATGAAGTCTTGGGAATGCCATTCTCTTTCATATCTATCTAGTGGTATCCATAATGGAGATTACATTTGGTAAAGTATTCTGCACCACTCAATTCATCCAAAAGGTCATCAATGACAAGAATGAGAATTTTGTCTTTGATTGTGATTTTGTGGAGGGAATGAAAATCATGACACCTGTGCCAAGTTCCTTCTTTATTGAGTACCATGACTACCATAGAAGAGTACGAGCTGGTACTCAGATAAATAACCCCCACTTATAGAAATTCTTGAACAATTTTCTCAATTTCATTTTTCTGGGCAAAGGGATGATGATAAGGGTGAACATTGGGAGGAAGACTGGCTGGTACTAGAGGAATGGAATGATCATGGATGTTGTGAGAAGGGGGAAGTCCAAGGGGAGTGTTAAAAATAGGTTGGTGTTGGTAGGGTATAGATTGGAGGTCAGGGTGCACATAGGGTGTCTCAACAACTTGAATGAAATGGAGTTGGGAAATAATGCTAGAATGACCTTTTTTGAGTAGTTTTTCAATTTGATGGGAATCAATGATCTCAGGTGAGCTTGTTATGATGCCTTGGAACTTATACTACTGGCCCTCCTATTGGAATTAAATGGTTAGGTCCTTAAAATCCATGAGGATGGGGTTGAGAGTGTTAACCATTTAGCATCAAGCACAATGCCACACCCACCCATGTCAATAGAAAACATATGATATTTCAGGTGATACTGACCAATTTGTAAGTGAACATTTTCACAACTCCCACCACATTTCATGGAACCACCATTGGCAGTCATGTTTTGAAAGTTGTTGACTGCATGAATATAACAATTGATTTGTTGGGAAATGTAGGGATGAATAAAATTATGGGTGCTATCACTGTCAACCAGAATGATGACTTTCCTATACTTAATGTAGCCAATTAACTTAAGGGTTTGGGGAGCAAAGAAGTCAGTGAGGGCGTGCAACGAAATTAATAGTTCAACTTCTAGTGGATCAAAGGGTTTAGTAAGATCATATGTTGGGGGTAGTTTTTCCATAGTGTAAACATCGACCTCCTCATCAGTGACATCCTCAGAAATGGCCATAAAAATATTTTGTTCCTTACACTTTACCCCCAAAAGTATTTTTCATCACAATTATAACAAAGACCCTTGAGTTGGCGTTCAACCATTTTTTTCCTAGTTTTCTGGATCTTGAGAGGAGTGGTAGGAGGAGCGGGATCGGTGGGTTGAGGGTGAGGAATAAAGGAGGGTTTTATGTCTTGGGAGGAGACAATTTTTTGTGCTTATGACCTGGGCACACATTTCATCCTTGTGGAAACTAATAAAGAATTCCCTGAAGAAGGCATATGAAATTCCCTTTGTTATATAATGGTATCAGAGAAAATATTAAAAACCTAGGAAAATATTATAAAGTAAGGGGAATAGGTACTTTTGTCATCTTTTCTGCAATAAAATTTTCTTCCTAGAGGTAAGAATAAAATATAACAATAACAAATTAGTTTTCCGTGATTGATCCCATAAAGGCCAAGTGCGGTTCCTACAAATATGATACCATTATATAGTGATCAAAGGTAGTTATAAAGTCTTCCACTCTGCCAAACTATTTCAACTTGGTCAAATGACCTAAATGGTGGGTGTCGATGTCAAAGCATTCATAAAGCTCTGCAACAAACTCTGTCCAAGCAACATACCCTTGGAGTGAATTTTATGCCATTGCCAGCATTTAGGATCCAAATAGAGGACAACATAACAAAGTTTGGCCAACTCATCAGTAATTCCATCCAAGGGAGAATAATGTTCTATTTGAGTGACCTATCCCATGGGATCTGAGCCATTACATTTTTTCACCTGAACTTTGGGAAGATGGAGGTAACAATGAAGGGAGTTGGAATGAAAGGCCATAGTATGGCAAGAGTCCCCACCTTCAAAGTGTGAAGGTTGGTTATAGGAATGAGGGTCTTGGGATTGTTTCAATAATTAGTTGAGAGTGGAGTGGATGGAGTCAATTTTTCCCTTAACTTGGTCCTTGAATAATTCAACGTTGGAATTGATGAAAGCAATTTCAAAAGTCATTATTTGGATGGAATCCTTGTTTTGTTTGGATTTATCTTGCAAATTAATGATTTATTAGATGTCAGTGGTGGCCATTTGAGAATGAGAGCTTCTGGGGAGGGGGAGTGGGTCCACAAAAAAAAATGATAAGTGATATTTACCATGACAATCAGGGTTAAAAGAAGAATCTAATGGGATAGGTGGAAAATAAGAGTGTCAGGGAGGGTGGGTGGGTCCATGGAAAACAAAGGATTATAAATTATAGGTACCATGATGATTAGGGAAAAGAGAGGAAGCCAATTGGATAGGTCCCAAACAAGGGTTCTAGTGGGACTAGAATACTCATTTTAATTTTTTATTCCTATAGAGTTATACTCTGGCCTGAAGAATACTACAGTGACAAAGGCCCAAATCATTAACAGGGAAATTGCGTAGGAATTTCATAAACAGGATGTAAGAGGCAGAGTTGCATGACAAAATTTTCCTTATGTTTTTGTTTTGTTCCCAAGGGTTAGGATTTTCAGGGTTCCAATAGACAAGGGTTTTCCTTGTGCTATAGCTATTTGATATACATGTAGGGTCTAATAGTAGTACTCAGCCCAATATCTTAGGGAACCAACTAAGGAGGCTTGACCATACCCTTATTCATATTACCTGATTACCCAGGTACTAGAGAGTATCTTCTTGAGTGTTGTTCTTGGTGTCACTATAGTAGTCAGGTAACTAATCCACTTGTCTAGAGATATTTTTAGGATAACTATGGGACTCCTGATATATTTGACGATACATGGGAATGATGGTCATGTACAAATTATTTTTGATGTGGTACCACTTGAAGGGGTACTAACAAGGGTTACAAAGGTTTCCAACAAGGTGAAACATTTGTTTTGAGTAACCCATGAAACAATCTATATTCCATGTGTGTAGTCTTCCCTAGCTATAGTTTCACTCAATGAAAAACAGTTATGCGTGCTTTAAAGATGTCGATAGTACATGTCTCCACCCCCCAAAAAAATTCCCACAATTTCTATAGAGGAAAATTATTTGATACCACATGTAAAGTACCAAATGCATTTTATAAAGAAGAAACATAAATATTGTGATAAATACTAGCAGAAAAACAAAATAGAGAGAACAACAACACCGACAATGATACCTTTATTGATACAAAGCCAAGTTCACTTGCCTCTTCAAGGGGGAAACATCCAACAGAGAAGATCTCTCTTACAGTAATTATCAAGACAAGAGTTTCTCATTCCTTCTACTCTTATTTATACTAATTATGTCTTCTAAATAAAATTCTAGAGGAAGATCTTTCTAGAAGTGGAATATTCTATTAAGTCTTATTAAATTAGATTTTTTTACATTATTATATAGGCCTTATTTACTAATGCAGACCTTTATTACATGGAAAATATATTATTCTACCTATGTGAGGGGTTAGGGAGGCTAGGTCCCTAATAGAAACACATCGAACAACACGTTGAGGATAGCGATCACATTCTTACTTGGTCCAAGTTTGTGTAGGTTGTTCATGAGGAGTTCTATACCATCAATCTCTATGATGAATGATGTATGAAATGACAAATATTTCCAAACTATTTTCCAAATAAAAAGAACTATCTATTCAAGAATATACCAATGATTTTTACTCTTTGATGGCTCATTTGGATGTGTGCAATACAAAGAATAACAAGGTCGTAAAGTTTATCAATAGTCTTGCACAATATATTTTTTTCAAATTGGCATTTCTAAACTTCACAACACTAGTCAAGAATACTGGCATGCCTCAAAGATCAAGGAAAATTTCAAATGCAAGTTAAAGTAGACCAGTGCCAATCAATCCAGGGCCACATGCAAGACCAAGGTTGCATAATATGCATATAACACTCATGTGCCCCAGACATAATAATTGTCAGGTTAATTCTAGCAAAAGAAAAAACCTCCTGCACCTCAACAACCTAATATGCTTGTGCCAAAATAAGACAAAGGAATGTACAAGAAAGGTGAGAAATGGTGTGGGAATCATCACATCAACATTCATGATGAAATTGCATGCCACACTCTCAAATTCCTAATCACTCAAATGGTGCATCCCATACCCGATAAACTTTGGGTGGTTGTTACAATGCCTAACATATATACTTATTTGAATACCATGACTAGACAAAATGGTGCACCAAATAATGTGAGAAAATAAAATGAACAATTGTTTCATAACAAGTGTTGGATCAAAGGACAATCTCTCCATGTCATCACTGACAGTGGGAGTTGGAAAAACATTGCCACACAAGATACCATGAATCACCTTGGTCTATGCACTATGGAGCATCCTTCACCATATTTTCTTGGTTTTATTTAAAAAGGTAAGGAGCTCAAGGTAACACACTAGTTTGATTTTGAATATGTTATCACTCTTATGAAGGAACAAGTCACTTATCATGTCACACCAGTGCACATTTATTATGTGCTACTTGGAAGGCCATTTTGACTACCATAGAATCTACAGTGTATGTATTTTTCTATTAGTGCATCCATACACTCAATACCCAAAGATGACCATGAGGCCTTCCATCATCTTGAGAAAAAATAATTATGTTGGTATTCTTTCCTTGGTGATTCCCTTTCCTGGGACTAGGTGTGTGAACATGTTTTCTCCATTTGATTCCAATTTCCCAAGTAAGGTCCCCTAAGTCTACCTAGTTCATTTTACCCTTTTTGATCCCTTCATGGGTTCCTTAGTTGGGAATTCTCTTCTTACCTTGGAACAACTTACTCATTATTTCTTGATTTGGCCCACGTGGGTTAGTTAGAGATGTTATTTTTGAGGTTTCCATCATCTTCATATCTATGGTGGGAACACACAAGGGTTTATGAAGTAAAAATTATTTTCCCCTTACTTATATATCTCCAACATGCGATATTTGACTTATACAACCCATATACATCTATCTCCCATAGACCAATAGACCAGAGAGTCCTTTTATAGGGAAAACCCCATAGATTGGTAGAGTACCAATATATTCCTTGGCCAAACCCACGAGTCAATAGTTAGAGGGCCAAATTTGTTTCTCAATGGCTATTTTTCATATCCTAGACCTTCCTGTGTGTTTTTCTTATCTATTATTATCTATGATCTATATGATTTTAGAACTTCGGTTTTCATTAAAGAAATCATCATAAATTTGTCATATTTTTGTTGGAACCCCTCTCCTCCTTGTCTAAATAACTTGGGTGTTCTAGAACTAATTTTTTCTCCATCAAATCCCTCAAAGTAAGGACATGCCTTTGTTTGATGCTCGTCTCTTTGACATATCATCTCCTCTTTTTTTATCTTGGTTGGTTGGATCTAGGGCTTTCCAAGGAGGATTACCAATATTAATATAAAAGGGAGAGCACATCACAACTAAGGGCCAACTTGATCTATCATTCTATGACACTATTTTGTTTATTTACTTGATAGATTTTAAGTGTTTGTACATATATTTTACATTATTTGGATACTTTGTACTAGGTATGATACAAGGAGGATCTTGGATTTTTGTAGCACATGGAGGGAGGTTCACCTTTCATTAATTTTAGTAGCTAGATCAAGTTCTTCTTTACCCAATTGTCCCCCTTCCATATTAATCCCTTTTACTTTGTTCTTGCTTGATTCTATTTCTGGATAAATTGACACTTAGATTAATTATGAGGTAAATGTTGTTTTTCTTTCTAGTTTCCCTTGTATTTCCAAGTTATAAAAGAAACCCTTGAGATTTAATTATAGTACTCTAAAAATAACTTGAATTAGATTTAAATAATTAACTTAGTGGTGTTGGACAACTGGTTTGGACAATTGGTTTTCATTGATGTCAACCATTGGAGAGTGATATTGGAGATTGATGTCAACCCTTAGAGATTAATGTCAACCCTTGGAGAGGTCCACATATTTTGTATAGTTTATTGACATTTGTATGATCGATATTGATGATGAGTTAGTTGGATACATTTGATGTAGTGTACATGTAGCCTTGACGGTGTGGTCTTGGTACCCAATGTTGAATGAGGAACATGGACATGATGGATAGTGTAATTGCAGTAAATAATATCATATATGGATAATACATGTCGCACATTTCCGGTGAGATGTGGAATTCCACGTGGTTCCTCACAGTTAGGGAGATATGGCCTTGTGAATTTGGAAGCCCTGAAGAGTGGTTAAGAAAACCCTAGTTGGTTACAAGACTTAGTCAAAGGGTAAATTGGTTGCAACAAGAAATCCCTAAAGTAAGGAGAGAGGTTACTATGAAAAGTATATAAACACCTGAAGGAGTCTCTCATAAGTACACACACACTTATAATTGAATATCTATCTTGTGTTTGTTATGGTCTAGTATTGTGATATTTTGGCTAGTTTGGGACGACATTTTTCTGAGGTTACGAAGGAAGGTCGAAGGTGAAAGTCTTGGGGTTGCAACAAGCTTGAGTAACCCTATTTTCTAAGGTATTCACAAGTTATAGGTTAGTAGGTCGCAGATGTACGCGGGTTGTAGTGGAGGAAAGCGTGGATATCCACAGGATGTAGAAGAGCAAGTCATGTATATGTAAAAGGACTTGTGAAAGGTTGTGAAGGGATGTTGGTACCAAGTTGTTGAGGATTGGGGAAGAGTTACAGGTCAATTTACAGTACAACTAGTAAGCTGAAGGATCAGAGGTAAGTCTTAAGGGTTATGCTTATGGTGTTATGGTACATGCATGGTAATGATAGTATGTGATATGGTACTTCTTTGTGATCTTATGGTACATTGATTATAATCATCATTGGCTATCTTGGTGTATTTTTTGGTTACATGTTATGGTGCATACTTGAGGCTTGGTATATTGTGTTATGAGGTTGCATCTTTGTGACATTGAGGAACATGTTTGAGGCATGTGTTTGTGAGATTTGGCTTATGAATTAGGCACATCATTGGATGCATGGTACATGTTGGTTGAGGTCTACTTGGTGAGATACATTGCTAGTTCATATCTTGGTTTATTGACATATGGTGTTGAGGTACACGGTTGATGTGCATGGATGGCACATGGTATGGTATAGGTGTTGATGGTTGATGTACATGGTTTATGTGCATGGTTGACACATGGTATGGTAAAACAAATGCTTAATAACTCAACCATAGTCCTATAAAATATCTTTTCGTATCAAGTGGTATCAGAGCTAGTTGACGTTTGGATTTGAGTTTTGCATGTTAACCAGGGAAAAGATACATTGTGGTGAAGGTGATCTTGTGGAAGAGAATCCATTGATTGGATTGAGAAAGAGAACTTCTCAAAATGAGAATATGGCATTAGAAGAGGGACTTTCTCAGGATGAGAAAGAGTTTCAAAAAACATTCTTTTCTATGTTAGAGATGATGAAGGTTTTGTATGAGGATTACTTGGAATGAAAGAGACTAGTTCTTGGTGAATATTCAAAGGGAAAAAGTGAATAAGGAGAGGATCCTCCTCAAATTCCTCCTTCACCTCTATCTTCACCTCCTTCTTCTCCTTCTTCTTCAAGTTCAAGTTCTAAATCCAATGCAAATAAACATGTTCATAAACATAAGAATGAAATGCCTTTATTAAAACTTGATGTTAAATTCAAATTACCCATTTATAATGGTGAAGTTAAAGTGGAGAGACTTGACAATTGGGTCAGACAGATGGAGGTTTATTGTAGTGTGCAACAGATCAAGGATGAGGCCACTCAAATCAAATTGGCATCACTTGGACTTGCAGGCACAACACTCATCTGGTGGCAAATCAAGTTGTAAAATGGAACACAACAAGTGGGTAATGTATTTCCATAATGGCAAAGTTTTGTTTCTACACTTAGAGATAAATTCTATCCTTTGGGTTATAAAGATAAAGTGTTAATTGAATGTAAAGCTTTAAAACTAAGAAAAGGACAAACAATGTGAGAATACATAGATGGATTTCATAAAATGGCATTGATGTTAGATATTCCTTTACATACCCAAGAAAATCTTATGAAGTATATAGGAGGTTTACCTGCACATATTCGAAATAATGTATTCATGTTTGGACCAACTAATCTTGATGAGGTTTCTGTTCAAGCGACATACATTGAAGCAGGGAAAACAAGTGTTGGTGTATCGGAGGAATCGTCTTCAAGGAAAGAAGACAAAAGGAAGTGGCATGGCAAAAATGCAAATGCAGTGACAAGAAAGGAAGAGAGGCCCTCTTGCAAGCATTGCAAGAAAGAGGGGCATGATTAGGACCGTTGTTGGAAATTTCATCCCGAGAAGAGACCAAAGTGGTTCAAGGAAAAGAAAGGGAGGCAAACAGTTGTAGTGACAACATGACCCACAAACTGGGATCAGATTCAGGTGATGAATCAAAAGTCTCATTGGTTGGTATGACAGGTAAAATTGGTGAAGGATTTGATTGCAGAAGTAACTTGTTTCACATAAGGGTCATCATGAGACACACTAAGGTTGACAAATTTATAGATAATGGATCTCAATCTAACTTAATTTCATAGGAATTGGTTAAAAAATTGGGATTAAAAACACAGATGCATCATAAGCCCTACACACTTAAATGGATAAACAACAATCATCAAATGCACATAACAAAACAATGCACATTAAAATTTTCAATTTCATCTATGTTTGTAGACAAGGTAACATGTGATGTGGTTCCACTAAGTGAATGTGGAATGGTCTTAGGCAGTCCATACTTGTATGATTGTAAAACAATCTTCTATAGGGAAAATAATCAATATCATTTAACCAAAGCAGGTCAAGAATATGTGTTTGATGCTCATCATGTTAAGGAAAATAAAACTCTTCAAACAATGGAACAATTAAAGAAGGTAGATTAAGAAAGAAACTCACCTATAATTGTTTCAAATCAAATAATCAATCTTAAGAAAGAATAAGAGATGATTGTAGAATGGAAAATCAATCACATTTTGCTTCAAGATAAGCTAATGTCGTGCAAATATTACAAACATATAAGCTCATTTGCATTCATATTTTTGATGCTATCATTAGTAATGTTGTCTAAATGGATGATAGTGGCTTTAGTAAGATGTGACAGGGTAAAAATGGCTAACAATATGCTGTTAGTTGTCATGATTGTGTTACAGTTGATCTTGATGAGATAGGTGCACAAGACAAAGTTCAAAGAAATGGAACAAGCCGGGTGGCCTATCCTAAGCTTGATGACTAGTCAGTAACCTTTTGGGGACCAAAAGGCCCTTTAGTGGGGAGGTGTGATCCAAAATTGGATCCAGGAGATTGATGGGGCTCATAAAGGCCTAAAAATCAAAGTTCTCAGAATGGCTTCAAAACAGACATGTGTGTAGGCCTCGTTGATACGAACCCAACACAACTTGAATGGGCTCAAACATACATCATATGCTCAAGTTATGGCGATCTGTTCATTTTTCCAAATAGGCAAAAAAATGATGACTGTACAGTCTGTACAGTGCCATGTGGCAGTTGAATGTATAGGTCGTACAACTGACATGGTAGGAATAGTTTGTGTTGATGTGGCAGGGTCCATACAACTGACGTGGTAGGGTCCATACAACTAACATGGCAGGGTCCATACAGTTGACATGGTAGGATGACATGATGTACAGACTGATGATGTGGCAGGTATAGTTGGACCAATCCGAGAGTGACACATGTCACCACTACAAGGGTGACATGTGGCACACCTATACGATGACATGTGGCAGACAGTGACTGGGCAAGTAAGATGACAGGGTAGGCAGGTGGCAGATAGCTGGGCCAATGAGCAGTTGACACATAGCATTTAACTGTCCTATGGAACGGTGCCACATGGAAACCATGGATTGGTTAGTTTTCATTGCAAAATTGTTTTGGATTTATGGGGTTCGACCCTGAGACCTTTTCAT
The DNA here is from genome assembly GCA_009831015.1 of Picea engelmannii. Classification (NCBI taxonomy): domain Eukaryota; kingdom Viridiplantae; phylum Streptophyta; class Pinopsida; order Pinales; family Pinaceae; genus Picea; species Picea engelmannii. The sequence goes on along the minus strand of ML776670.1, from coordinate 2,447,354 downwards.
CAGGTAGTGTCTTGGCGGGATCGGACTAGCCAGTCCGCCCACCGTTTAGTTCTTAACCATATATCTGTTCACTTATATTTAAGTTTGTATATGGGTCTGAGTGGAAGAAGGTAGGGCTGGGGTCTCATCCCAGCCCCTGGTCGCAATGTTGTCCATATGAATTACACATGACATGGGTTCCATTTGATAGTCGCGGTTCTATGTTGGAGTGGAACCATACTATACGCTTGAGTGTTATGTATTGGAAGGCAGGTGGTGGAATATCCCTCGGTTTCGGGGCTACCATTTGACACTCCATGTGACCTAGACTGGTGGATACCCTTTTTCACATGCGGTTGTGGCTAGTGTCAAGCCTATGATTACGTTTGACACTCCATGCGACCGAAGCTTACGAGGTAAGGGCCAACGTGCAACCCCTAGGGGCCTGACGCATGGACATATTAAGCCATGTGACTTTGTATTAAGTGCGCGCGCCTAGGCTCGAGGGGATTCTCCCAAAAAGTGGTTTTTCTAACCATATAATAGTGATTTTTTATGGATTATAGGCCTGCTTTTGGATATTTTTGGCCCTTTTTGGGGGATATTGAGCCCTTTTTGAGGTCAGATCTTGGGGGGAAGTTGGGAGATGGTTACCAAATTTAGATATATATAAACCAGGACTTCTTGAGGCCATAGGAGGACATTCAGAGCAGGTTTATGCTGAATATTTTCCAAGCCAAAGCCATTTTTATGCAGGGAAGCTATTGAGGAGTGCACCTTTACAGGCCATTTCTGGGAGCTATGGTCATCCGATTTGAGTGTCATTTCTTCTGTTGGGTTCTAGATATTTGGTAGAACAAGACCAGATCCATTTTGTAACCTTTTGGCACTGATTTGATGTACTTATTGAGCTTTGAACAAAAACAAGAAAGCCTCACCCACTTAGACAAAGGCCCGGAGATGTAGGCAAGATTTCCGAACTCCGTTATTACAATGGTGTTATGGTTTGCTATTGTTTTATGATTTGTTTAAGATATGTACATGTTTATATGGCTATTATGCTTCTTCTATAATTTTCTCCACTTTATTTAAGCTTCCTAATTGTTTAATCAACACATGCTTAATAACTCAACCATAGTCATATAAAAGATCTTTTCAGATCAATAATGGCCAAGAGGGGTCCAAGGGGGAATTACCCATGAATAATGATTTAAACCATTTTCCTAAATTGATATTTGTATATGAACCTTCCCTTCGATTGAGTGCTTCCAAAAACCAATCATTCAATACATGTAAGAGGGTGGGTGTGAGTGGTCACATCCCAAAAGTTATTGGGAACATGGGGGTTGAGTACAATCCGCTTTGGGAAGATTGTGAGTCAATAAAGACAAGCCAAAGAGAGGAAATTCATATAGTTGGGGGGATAAATTTTTTAGTTAATCAAGTTTTTGCATGGGAAGGGGGACAGAGAGAAGAAAGATAGCTTGGAGTTGGTGTGACCATAGGAGGGAAAAGTCTGGAGCATAACTAGAGTGTAACTAGAGCATAATTGGAGCGAATTGGAGATGGAGAATTGAAGAGCTTGGTTTTCATCTGACAGGAGTGAACTCCTACAAGAGTTGCACTGAAATAGCAAGTGGTTGTTGTTGGTTTGTTGATAGTTTTCCTAGTAGCAGTTTCCCTCGAGTTCCCAACTTAGAAATTCCTAGCTGCCTATGCCAGAGAGACCTTGATAAATGAATGGCTCATTCCTTGGGTTAGCCTTGATAAAAGGATGGTACATCCCTTGGGTCAACCTTGATAAAATAATGGTACATTCCTTGGGTTGGACAAGTCAAGAGGAAGAGCGTTGGTGGAAAAATCGGGATATCTGTAGGAAAATATCAGTTGGGTTGAGATTTTTATGAGTTGTGAGTGGACTGTGAGAGACCACCCTCTTTTGTGGATTGCTAAACTCAACTTGGGGGAGACAGGCTACTGATATTTGGAACAGTCAGTCTATGGTTTGGTAGAAAATTTGTCCCAAGAAGCTAGTTGCATGATTCTTGTTTAAAGTTAAGTGTTTTATCTTGTTCTGATTTATTTACATATGTTATTGTTGTGCATGAACTCTGTGTGAATTAGAATGACTTATATGCTATTGTAATGAATGATTTAGTTGTATCTCATGTTGATTATCAACATGTTGTAGATGCTTCTATTGTGGTTAAAGACAATAGCTAAATCTGTTTTAATTCATAGTTGTAAGCTACAGGAAATCGACTAACAATAAAATAATTTCTTTAATTAACATAAGTTTCATTTTATGTGAATTCCACATGTATTGTTGCTTAGCTGAAGTCTAGGTAATTTACTAAAATGGCATCATAGTTGATGTCAAGAGAGATTTTGCGTGACATGACCCTGTTTCGGTGGCTGGGTATGTTACAAAGTGGCATTAAAGCCCATTTTTCAACATTGAGCCTGGATGGGCCAATTAGTGTAATGTTGAAGTGAAAATTATAGACTATGTAGGCAAAGTGTTTGATGAAATGCCGGAAAAAGGATGTATGAATTTCGTTTGTTTAAATTATTGCAGTAAAATTGAGAGGAATTTCATGGGAATTGTGAAGAATTAAGCCCCTTTGGAAATTTTGAAAATAAGAAAATCGAAAAATTTTGGGTATTTTTCCATACGATGACATCGACATGGCATGGAGGTCACATGTCAGCTGATGTGGTAGAAGAAATATGGGTGCTTCCACAGTGGAAGGTACATGTTGGCCATGATTACAGTTGGCAGGTGATGAGGAGCCATGTGGTAGACCAACTGTCAGTCCCATGAAACTACGGTAAGATCTTGGAAGTTTGTCCAAGATTGTGATTCCGTGAGTCCACAAGTCCATGAAGAAGTGGAAAAATGGTTAAGTGTTGAGACTTTCAGATCAAATTATGAAAGAAAGGTTACAACATTTCTTTTTCTCAGAACAAGAGACACACTTGAGTTTCTCTTTGTCCCTGAGCTTGCATGAGTTCCCCTAGTGGAGAAGTGTATATACACCCAAGTGTGTCACCTTGGGGAGCCCTGGTTCCTTTTGTAAAGAAGGAGGATGAATCCTTAAGTTCCTGTATCGATTTCATGCAACTTAATAAGGTTACCATAAAGAATAAGCATCCTTTACACATAATTGATGATTTGTTTGATAAATTGAAAGGTGTGAGAATCTTTTCAAAGATTGACTTGAGATTAGACTATCATCAAGTAAGGATAAGGGAAGAATACATCAAAAATATAACATTTAGAATGAGATATGGGAATTATGAATTCACGGTAGTGCCATTTGGGCTATCAAATTCCCCAACAATTTTTATGTGTCTGATGAATGCAGTGTTCAGGGAATACCTAGACAAGTTTGTGATTGTGTTCCTAGATGATATACTCGTCTATTCTAAGTCAAACGAGGAACATAAGAAACATTTAAGAATGGTATTACAAGTTTTAAGAGAGCACAGATTATATGCTAAGATAAGTAAGCTCATATTTTACCAAAAGAAGATCCACTACTTGGGGCATATAATATCAACAAAAGGGATAGAAGTTAACCCTGAGAAGATAGAGGCCATTAGAGGATGGCCAATGCCAAATACTGTGACAGAGGTTATATCATTCATGGGTCTTGCCAATTATTATCAAATATTCATAAAAGGATTTTCAAATATTCCAAGTCCAATCACTTCTTTGAAAAAGAAGGGAGCTAAATTTGAATGGAATTCCAATTGTGAAGAGAGTTTTCAATAGTTGAAGAGAATATTGACAAGTGCACCAATATTTGAGATTGTAGATGCAAACAAAGATTTTGTTGTGTGCACTGATGCATGCAAGGAAGGGATTGGTGGAGTTTTTAGTCAAACGGATCATGTGGTGTGCTATGAGTCCAGAAAATTAAAAGAGCATGAAAGGAATTATGATACACATGACTTAGAGTTAACACCGATTGTACATGAATTGAAAATGTGAAGAAATTACCTTATGGGTAAGAAATTCGAGCTAAGGACATACAAATGTGGTCTAAATCATTTGTTTGGACAACCATCACTAAATGCTAGCAAACTAGATCACTGGAATTTCTGAGTGAATATGACTTCAAAATTAAGCACATAAAGGGAAAGGAAAATAAAGTGGATGATGCACTCAACAGGAGAGCTCATGAAGTGCATATTGCAACCACTAGCATGTACAAGATAGATATGAAAGACAAAGTTATTGCAACAACAAATTCAGATCATAGTTATTTAAAAATAAAAGAGAAATTACAACAAGGTAATTTTCAGTGGAAATTTAATTATTATGAACTGAAAGAATATGTAATTATCATGTACAAAGGTAAGGTGTATGTGCCAAATTTCAGTGAGCTAAAAAACACATTGTTAAAAGAGATGCATAATGTGCCATATGCAGGGTACCCAGGTTATCGTAAAATGATTGTCGTAGTAAGAAGCCAATATTTTTGGCCAGGAATGAAGAAAGAAGTGGCTAATTACGTAGCCAGATGTCTGGAATGCCAAAAGGCAAAGACAAAACACAAGCACCCAACATGTTTGTTAGAACCATTGGCCATTCCAGAGTGGAACTGGGAAGTTTTCACTTTTAAATTTATTACTAAGTTGCCTAGAACAATAAAGAAACATGATTCCATCATGGTGGTGGTGGACAAATTGACTAAAGAAACACATTTCATTCCATCAAATAATACACAGAAGGAAAAAAATATCGCAGAAATTTATATGAGAGAAGTGGCTAGGCTACATGGAGTGCCTAAGGAAATAGTTTCAGATAGAGATCTGAAGTTTACGTCCAATTTTTGGAAGGTTTTTGTTATCACTCCAGGAGTCCTTCTCAGGTTGTAGCTTGAAGAAGCCTAGTAACTTAACTAATATCTCAATGGTGTATAATATTTTCTTAATTGGATCAAGTTAGATAACTAAATCAGAACCGCTCTCTTAAGAAATTCATAAACATAACCAGATGACAAGGCTTTTAACTATCACTGTTTAGAGGGTTTGTAAATAAGTGAATGTATGGAGAATTCTTACTATGCCAGCAGACTCACACATAAAGATACATGAATGGCCAATCACAATGAGAAAATGATATTTGCAATTCAACTCATCAAAGTAATGATAGGATGACATCTATTAGGCTTTAGACAAACAGAATAGACATGAATTAAACATCCATGTGCAAATATAGAATAGACAGGAAAATGCAAGTCTGAACAAATAATTGCAAAAGAAGCTTGTATAAACTGATTTGCAAATGAGAAGCTTGAGTATAGAGTGTGAAAAAGTCTCCAAAGTTGAACCCCCTAGTTCATCAAAAGTCTATGGCTTTATAGCCTTTACAAAACAGTTCTAGATCCTATTAAAATGGATCTAATATACTAATAATGGAAAATAATAAAAACAACTCTCAAGAATAGGATCTAGTCCTATCATGAAGGTCAAACCCTTATCGAATAGTCTTCAACAATTTGATGAGATGATCAAGTAATAGAACTCATCCTTTGACAGCTCGATGCTTGTTGACCAAAAATAGAAAGGTCTTTTATCTTGTTTACCTTAATATCTGCCTTAAAATCTGGAACAGAACACTAAAACATATCCCTTTAATCTTTATCTTGCATTAGAAACCTTACTGGTGGAATTCAGATTAGAAAAACTCGGATCTGTACAAAAATAATACCTCTCTGCCCTATCTATGCTTCCGGTGGTTTGTGAGCTAAAATTCTAACCTATAAGCCACCGAAATCTCTGCTTTCGGTGGTTAAGGACAACTGTGCAAATTGACATAGCCATCGAAAAGGCAGTCTTTAACAGATTTCTCTCTCAATAGTAGATAGAGTTCTAATGAAACTTGTCTTGTTCTTTGTTAGGAATCTCCCTCGCTTGTAGCACTACAGGTGTAAAGAGTCAAAAAATAATACAAATGACTGAAGAAAGCATTTTGAACAGAGCTACTAATCATTTTAGTTGAACTCTAACTTGTAGGTTGATATCTTTGATGCTTTCTAAACCCAGGATGTTGTTTCCATATCACCGTGTATATAGATTTGAAGTTTATTGAGGAATCTAACATATATATTTTCTCAGTGATATATATAGGACCTTAATGTCTCCTGACTGCTAGAAAGGGTCTACTACCCAAGTCTTCATATATATGCTCTTATTTCTTTAGGTAGAAACATAGTATAAGTAAGGTAAGAGTGACCAAGCTCCTGTTAAGTACTATGTCTGTTGTTGACTGTATAATTTTCTATGGCTAGTGTTCTGACAACTATCTTCATCAACCCGTGACATTCCAAAATTATGAATAAGGATCACTGGAGGTTCTTTCCATACTTTTCACTTTTCCTCTGTATTCTGTATGAGCAGGATGACTAGGTAGAAGATCTGCCATTTGAGAAAAGTAACAACCCAAAACATTGGGTGGTTTTCTTCCATAATTTCCAAGGATTCTCGAATTTGTGTTGGAGAAATTCATTTTCCATTTCCTATACAATCTTTCCGAATCTGCAACAGTAAGCAATGCTTTGATAGTAATCTCAGTTAGCATGTATTTTCATTGATTTACAATCTTTGAAGAGAGGACATTCATGCATTTTCTTGTTTGTAGTGCACATAACCAGATGAAATTACCTGCAAGAAACTTGTTAATGCATAAGTTAATGAAATACCTAAAACCTTCTCTATAGGGTTCACATTATTTGCAAGAGCACTAAAATCTGCCCGCATAACCTGGAAATCAAAAGCACTCTAATACTTGTGGAAGAAGTCATGCAGTGTGCCTTAATCTTTGGAAATTGATTGTGTTTTTAATTCACTTCTAGAACTAGAGCTCGATGTAGGCATCGACCTCTTGCAACATAGACAACTAGGTATCACCTGTGCAACATTGTCAAAAACCTAATCGCACAAAAGTCAGGGGAAAACCTCCTTTGGCGCTTATCCAATTTTCTCTGGAATCTTGTATGGTTGTTTCAAATACATGCTTACTCCCAATTAAGAACATGATATCTATGACATGTATATTATATAACTCTCCATCATTTTAAATGTCCCTTGCGACCTCCTGAGATTTTTCGATGATGATACATGATGACAAAAATCCTTCAAAAGACTTTCTGCTTTTCTATGCAATGAACCCCAACGATAATGATGATTTACCATGTCACTGTGTCCAAAAGAATTTTGGATCCAACTCCTGTGAAACATGCATGAATTCAGGTCACCTGCGCATGACTTTTGTCACCCAACTAACACTTGTTGTTGTAGACTTATTTATTAGCTTGTGCATTGGCTTGTGATAAGTTTATGTGTTGTATAGTGGTACTAAATTGTTGCCTGTGCACTTGATATATAAAGGAAAACTTCTCGGTCCCTAGTATTCAAAACATTTCTCCTCCTTTTGACTTATATTTCGGTCTTTCCATGTGGACCAACTTTACAGAAACACCATCTCGAAGAGGTGACTATAAGGTAATGGCATGTAGTTTATCTTTTGTCTTAAGTCATGGCTTGGTGCACTAAGTTTTGTTGACTTTATATGTTGACTCGACATGTGAACTAGGCTATACTCATGGCTTTGAAATTTTGATTTGGCATAACTAATGGCTTGGATCATGGCTTGGTGTTTAGCAAAGAATTTGGTATATGGTTTTGGTGTGATATGGCTTAGGTTTAGGATAATTTAGGAATAAAACACTTAAGTGCACACATCACTTTTTGCTTAGGATTTTTAGAAATAAAATATACATTTCATTTCAAAGTATAAAGAATCCATAAAACCTAGGGTTTAGGAAGCACTAACGATGCTTTGAAATGAATGTGAAAATGATCACATAGAGCTTTGATGAAGATATGGAAGTTAAAATACTGGCTAGAAAACTTTAGGAATGAGCGTATTGAATAAAAGTTGAGAAGACACTACAAAAATACTAGTGCATTTTTTATCGCTAACATCTGGCTCCAACTGGGATGGATACCTCCCTACGAGGTTTCCAAGAACAAGAAGACCTGTGCCTGGGCATATAACTTGGAAATCCTGCAACCTACTCAACAATCATCCACAATTTTGTATTGTGTCTAGTCCATTGGGCTATGTAGTGTCAAAAGCCGATTTCAAAACCTAATCCGAATCCTGCAACTTATTCAAACTATAACAAAGTTTCGAACACAAGTTCCTGTTGCAAACTATTAGACTGAAAAGGATCTCATGCTCGATGGCGAGCTTATTCTCTATCTATTCCTACTCCTAACCAGAAATATTGGCTCATCATGTGACATCATGCTTCGAATGAATCCATGATAACATCAGACTAATTACAAGAATTCTTTGCATGCATATAAATTTTAGAGAACACTTCATGTTGTGCAACAAAATTTCAACTTCCAGATCTTACTTACAATCATCATTTGCTTTGATTCCAAATATTGCAAAACTGAAGGCTTCTGAAAAACCTAACTCCATATAAACGACTACCGAATCATAGAAATAAGTTAATTCTGCTTGCTGTTGAAGCCTTTCTTCAACCTCTAATATATAGCTGCCATAAACTGGTTCCTGCAAATCTGAAAGTAGCTGTGAGTTGATTGGACTGCTAATCCATTCTTTTTCGATATCTTCTTCATAGGTAATTTCAATTTTTTGCTCATGACATGTTATAAATAGAAGAGAAGACCTAAAATCTTCAGCCATATTAAACTCATCATATTCAATGTCTTCTGCAAACATGGAATGGATGATTACAACATGAAGATGTTCCTTAGTGGGAAAAGAAAAAGTCTCGTCGAAATCAAATTCATAAATGTCATATATTGGCTGACTGTTGCTCAAGTCAACATTATTTGATGTATAAATCTTCTCTTCTCCATCTACATACTTATCAAAAATAGGTGAACATAAAACCTCTGTATCTTGCAAAGAAATACAAACAATCTTTAGATCCTTCTCTCCAATCATAGGTGAAAACATATCTTAGGCAACCTCTTGAAAAATTTCAGAAAAATATTCTTCTCTAACTGTTTCTTCTTGCAAATCAAAGGCAGCACGTGCAACAAAGATAGGGTCTGATGCATCTACAACTATGCAATTCTTATTTGTATCATGAAGATCTTCCTCAACAATATAATTTTCACCTTGAAAAACAAAAGAAAAGACTGCTTCTCGTTGAACTTGCTTCTCAAATTCATCACAAAAATCTTCAAAGAGACTTTCAGCTGTAAATTCATCTTTATAAAACAAATGGAAAGCATAATGAAAACTTGCCAATGAGTGAATACCTGAAGCTGGAAGAGATATACACCAATCAAGGGCAATCCCCTCTAATGAATACCTGAAAATCTTAATTTGAATGTCCTCATGTACAATTCCAAGCCGATGAATAAAATCATGAAAATCCAGCATGTGTTCAGCTGACATTTCCCACTCTTCTCCTCGAAATCTGGGAATACTATGTTCCTATTCATCTCTACTAGGTACTGGATGAGGGTAACCAGAAATAATTGAGAAATTGCAAACTGCATACCTCTTGTTCATTTCATACCAGTGGATTCGCCAACATATTTCAGAACGATGGAGTCGCCATTGAATCTATCCTTCATGGAGTCGCCAGATAGATGATTACAACCAAATATATGTCCAAAATTTGTCTATCATCAAAGCTGGATCTTGTCGTCTCCCAAGGAAGTTGAGCTTCAATCTCCTCTCCCCGACAACAACGCCAATTTTCTATCACTCCAGGAGTCCTTCTCAATTTGTAGCTTGAAGAATCCTGGTAACTTAAGTAATATCTCAATGGTGTATAATATTTTCGTAATTGGATCAAGTCAGATAACTAAATCAAACCTTCTTTCTCAAGACATGCATAAACATAACCAGATGACAAGGCTTTTAACTATCACTATTCAGAGGGTTTGTAAATAGGTGAATGTATGGAGAATTCTTACTATGTGAAAAAAATCACACATAAAGATACATGAATGGACAGTCACAATCAACAAATGATATTTTCAATTCAACTCATCAAAGCAATGATAGGATGAGAACCATCAAGCTTTAGACAAACTGAATAGACATGAATTAAACATCCATGTGCAAATATAGAATAGATAGGAAAATGTAAGTCTGAACAAATAATTGCAAAAGAATCTTGTATAAACTGATCTGCAAATGAGAAGCTTGAGTACAGAGTGTGAAAAAGTCTCCAAAGTCGAACCCCCTAGTTCATCAAAAGTCTATGGCTTTATAGCCCTTACAAAATAGTTCTAGATCCTATTAAAATGGATTTAATATACTAATAATGGAAAATAATAGAAACAACTCTCAAGAATATGATATAGTCCTATCATAAAGGTCAAACCCTTATCGAATAGTCTTCAACAATTTGATGAGATGATCAAGTACTTGAACTCATCCTTTGACAACTAGATGCTTGTTGACCAAAAATAGAAAGGCCTTTTATCTTTTTTACCTTAATATCTGCCTTAAAATCTAGAACAAAACACTAAAACAGATCCCTTTAATCTTTATCTTGCATTAGAAACCTTACTGGTGGCATTCAGATTAGAAAAAAATGCATCTGTGCAAAAATAATACCTCTCTTCCCTGTCTGTGCTTTCGGTGGCTTGTGAGACAAAATTCTAACCTATCAGCCATCAAAATCTCTACTTTCGGTGGTTAAGGACAGCTATGCAAACTAAAATAGCCACCGAAAAGGCAGGCTTTAGCAGACTTCTCTCTCAATAGTAGATAGAGTTCTAATAAAACTTGTCTTGTTCTTTGTTAGGAATCTCCCTCACTTGTAGCACTACAGGTGTAAAGAGTCAACAAATACTACAAATGACTGAAGAAAGCATTTTGAATAGAGCTACTAGTTCTTTTAGTTGAACTCTAACTTGTAGGTTGATATCTTTGATGCTTTCTAAACCCAGGATGTTGTTTCCATATCACTGTGTATATAGATTTTAAGTTTATTGAGGAATATAACATATATATTTTCTCAGTGATATATATAGGACCTTAATGTCTTATGACCGCTGGAAAGGGTCTGCTGCCCAAGTCTTCATATATATGCTCTTATTTATTTAGGCAGAAACAATGTATAAGTAAGGTAAGAGTGACCAAGCTTCTGTTAAGTACTATGTCTGCTGTTGACTGTATAATTTTCTATGGCTAGCATTCTGATAACTATCTTCGTCAACCTATGACATTCCATAATTATGAATAAGGATCACTGGAGGTTCTTTCCATACTTTTCACTTTTCCTCTGTATTTTGTATGAGCAGGATGACTAGGTAGAAGATCTGCCATTTGAGAAAAGTAACAACCCAAAAAATATGGTGGTTTTCTTCCATAATTTCCAAGGATTCTTGAATTTGTGTTGGAGAAATTCATTCACCATTTCTTGTACAATCTTTCTGAATTTGCAACAACAAGCAATGCTTTGATAGTAATCTTAGTTAACATGTATTTTCATTGATTTACAATCTTTGAAGAGAGGACAATCATGCATTTTCTTGTTTGTAGTGCACATACCTAGATGGCCTTACCTGCAAGAAACTTGTTAATGCATAAGTTAATGAAATACCCAAAACCTTCTCTATAGGGTTCACATTATTTGCAAGAGCACTAAAATCTGCCCGCACAACCTGTAAATCAAAAGAACTCTAATACTTGTGGAAGAAGTCATGCAATGTGCCTTAATATTTGGAAATTGATTGGGTTTTTTATTCACTTCTAGAACCAGAGCTCGATGTAGGCAGCAACCTCTTACATCATAGACAACTAGGTATCACCTGTGCAACCTTGTCAAAAACCTCATCGCACAAAACTCAGGGGAGAACCTCCTTTGGCGCTTTTCCAATTTTCTCTGGAATGTTGTATGGTTGTTTCAAATACATGCTTACTCCCAATTAAGAACATGATATCTATGACATGTATATTATATAACTCTCCATCATTTTAAATGGACCTTGCGACCTCTTGATCTTTTTCGATGATGATACCTGATGACAAAAATCCTTCTGAAGACTTTATGCTTTTCTTTGCAATGAACCCCGACAATAATGATGATTTACCATGTCACTATGTCCAAAAGAATTTTGGATCCAACTTCTGTGCAACATGCATGAACCTAGGGCACCTGCACATGACTTTTGTCACCCAACTAACGCTTGTTGTTGTAGAATTATTTATTATCTTGTGTGTTGGCTTGTGATAAGTTTATGTGTTGCGTAGTGGTACTGACTTGTTTCCTATACACTTGATATATAAAGGAAAACTTCTTAGTCCCTAGTATTCAAAAGATTTCTCCTCCTTGTGACTTAGCTTTCGGTCTTGCCATGTGGAACAACTTTACAACAACACCAGGTTGAAGAGGTGACTATAAGGTAATGGCATATAGTTTATCTTATGACTCATGGCTTGGTGCGCTAAGTTTTGTTGACTTTATGTGTTGACTTGACATGTGGACTAGGCTAGACTCGTGGCTTGGAAATTGTGATTTGGCATAACTAATGGCTTGGATCATGGCTTGGTGTTTAGCAAAGAATTTGGTATATGGTTTTTGTGTGATATGGCTTAAGTTTAGGATAGTTTAGGAATAAAACACTTAAGTGCACACATCACTTTTTGCTTAGGATTTTTAGAAATAAAATATACATTTCATTTCAAAGTATAAAGAATTCATAAAAACTAGGGTTTAGGAAGCACTGATGATGCTTTGAAATGCAGGTGAAAATGATCACATAGAGCTTTGATGAAGATCTGGAAGTTAAAATATTGGCTAGAAAACTTTAGGAATGAGCGTATTGAATAAAAGTTGAGAAGACACTCCAAAAATACCAGTGCATTTTTTATCGCTAGCAGGTTTGTTCAAGGGATTTGGGACAAATGTAAATCTTAGTACAACATATCATCCAAATTCAGATGTGAAAATAGAAAGGACTAACGGGATAATTGAGGAAATTCTTAGAATGTATGTGATGGATCATCCATCAAAGTGGGAAGATTATATCCATTTAGTTGAATTTTCCTACAATAATGGGTATCAGGACTCATTGAAAATGAGTCCATTTGAGAGATTGTATTGAAGAAAATGCAACACACTAGTGAGTTGGGATAATTGAACAGACAAAGCAATTGCTAGGCCAGAATTGTTAAAAGAAATGGAAGATCATGTGGAAAAGATAAAGCAAAATTTGAAGGCTTCCCAGGATAGGAAGAAAATTTATGGAGATAGGAATAGAGTTTTCAAATATTTTAAAGTGGGAGAACATTTTTTCTTAAAAGTAAAGGAAAATATAAGTTTGCTAAGATTAGGAAGTTTCCCGAAGTTGGCAGCAAGATATTGTGGGCCATTCGAAACCCTGGAAAGGATTGGGCCTATAGCATACATGCTTTCCTTACCAGCATCAATGTGTATTCATAATGTATTTCATGTATCATTACTTAAAACATACGTACCTGATGCTAATCATGTCATTGATTGGAATGTGATCCAGGTGGAGCACGAAGGGGATTTCCGGGTGGAACCATTACGCATCCTGGACCAGAAAGACAAAGTGCTTAGGAACAAAGATGTAGGGTTGGTAAGGGTTCAATGGAATTGATACAATCCTAAAGATGCTACATAGGAGCATGAGGAAAACAGTCAGGTGGAATACCCACACATTTTTGACAGTTTTGAAGAAGAAATAATGCAAAACTCTGTTTTGAGCCGCTAGAGTTCTGGAACCACATCTCAAAGTCATGGCCAACTACGTTGGGGAGCTTGATAAAAGAATGGCTCATTCCTTGGGTTAGCCTTGATAAATGGATAGTACATCCCTTGGGTTAAATATGATAAAAGAATGGTGCATTCCTTTGGTCAACAAGTTGAGAGGAACACAAGATTTTGGTTGGAGCTGCTGTTAGAGTTGTTAAATTGCAAAATTTATTTTCTGAGTATTATGATGTAAATTTGAATGTATGTATATCGACATAGAGTGCACCGAGAATGATACATAATTGTAGGGGAGGGGGAATGTAACATCCCCATTATAATCCCCAGATTAATTAATGCTTATGTAGATATACGATGTGGCTACGACCAAGCGATGTAATATGTAAATTGTATTTATTTGTTTTATTAATAAAAATGTGATGCCAACTGCTAAGGGGACATTGAGAAGAGATGGGGGCTGAATTAATTCATAAGAGAGGGGAGTGTCTAGGATAATGGCCAAGAGGGGTCCAAGGGGGAATTACCCATGTATAATGATTTAAACCATTTTCCTAAATTGATATTTTTAAATGAACCTTCCCTTCTCTGATTGAGTGTTTCCAAAAGCCAATCATTGAATACATGTAAGAGGGCGGGTGTGAGTGGTCACATCCAAAAATTTATTGGGAACTTGGGGGTTGAGTAAAATATTATTTGGGAAGAGTGTGAGTCAAGAAAGGAAATCCAAAGAGAGTAAATTCATATGGTTTGGGGGAACATTTTTTCAGTTAGTCAAGTTTGTGCATGGGAAGGGGGACAAAGAGATAAAAGAGAGCTTGGAGTTGGTGCGACCATACGAGGGTGAAGTATGGAGCGTAACTAGAGCATAAATAGAGTGTAATTAGAGAGAATTAGATTTGGAGAACTCAAGAGCCCAGTTTTCAGGCCGCAAGAGTGAACTCCTGCATGAGTTGCATTGAAATATAAAGTGGTTTCTATTGGTTTGATGATAGTTTTCCTACAAACATTTTCCCTTCAGTTCCTAGCTGAGATATTCCTAGCTTCCTGTGCCAGAGATACCTTGATAAAATGAATGGATAATTCCTTGGGTTAGCCTTGATAAATGGATGGTACATCCCTTGGGTTAACCTTGATAAAAGAATGGTGCATTCCTTGGGTTGGACAGGTCAAGAGGAAGAGAGATGGTGGAAAAATTGGGATAGTTGTAGGAAAATATCAGTTGGTTTGAGAGTTTTATGAGTTGTGAGTGGACTGTGAGAGACCACCCTCTTTTGTGGATTGCTAGACTCAACTCGGGGGAGACTGTATTTTGATATTTGGAAAAATCATTCTATGGTTGGGTGGAATGTCTGTCCCAAGCAGCTGGTTGCACAGTTCTTTTTTAAAGATAAGCGTTTTTATCTTGTACTGAGTTATATACATAGGAAGACAAGGGGAGAAACCCTAATGAGAGATACCATTTTACATTGATGTCAAAGGGGGGGAGTGAGAAACATTGATGAGGGGAGAATGAGAATGAGTGTTTCCATGTCTAAGTGTTTCCACCAATTTTGGTGTTGCCATCAATGACAAGATGGGAGATTGTTGGACAGTTGGTTATCACTGATGTCAAACCTTGGAGAGTGATCTTGGAGATTGATGTCAACCCTTGGAAAGGTCCATAGATGTTGGATATTTGATTGAAATTTGTATGATCGAGGTTGATGATGAGTTAGTTGGATACATTTGATGTAGTTTACATGTAGCCTTGACGGTGTGGTCTTGGTACCCAAATTTGAATGAGAAATATGGACATGATGGAAAATGTAATTGTAGAGAATACTATCATATATGGATATTACATGTGGTTCCATTTCTGGTGAGATGTGGAATGCCACGTGGTTCCTCACGGTTAGGGAGATATGGACTTTTTAAGTTGGAAGCCCCGAAGAGTGGTTAAGAAGCCCCTAATTGGTTACAAGTCTTAGTCAAAGGGTAAAGTGGTTGCAACAAGAAATCCCTAAAGTCAGGAGAGAGGTTACTATGAAAAATCATATAAACACCTCAAGGAGTCTCTCATAGTACACACACACTTATAGTTGAATATCTATCTTGTGTTTGTTATGGTCTATTATTGCGATATTTTGGATAGTTTGTGACATCATTTTTATGAGTTTACAAAGGAAGGTCGAAGGTGAAAGTCTTGTGGTTGAAAAAATCTTGAGTAACCCTATTTTCTGAGGTATTCATGAGTTGTAGGTCAACAGGGTGCAGATGTATGTGAGATATAGTGGAGGAAAGCATAGATATCCACAATTTGTAGAAGACCAAGTCACGTATATGTAAAATTGATGCAGCTCCCCTCCCCTTCGAGATTCTGTGACCTCCCGGTCTCTGGATCGTTCCAAGTATCGAGTCAGATTGACTCCGTAGGCTCCTGAATGAATGAACCTAGAAATCATACACATGCCCCTTTTCTTCCTTTGGTGCAAGTCCTGTGATACCTGTTAGAAAAACATGACCGCGGAGCAATAAAATAAAATAAATGCAGAAACAAAACACATAAGACACACAATGCAAGAGAGACACAGATTTACGTGGTTCACCCAGTGTGGGCTACGTCCACCAGAGAAATTGCCAGGTCCTTCCTTTATTATTATCCAGCAAATGAAGGGAT
>ML776670.1:2348807-2410181 GCA_009831015.1 Picea engelmannii | reverse complement strand
TTAACTTAGCAACAGGAGAAAAAATCTCACCAAAGTCAATTCCCTCTACCTGGGAATAACCTTTTGCTACTAACTGAGATTTGTATTTCTCCACTTTACCTTGTGCATTAAACTTCTTCTTAAACAACCATTTGCTACCAACAAATTTTCTTCCAGCTGGTAACTCAACTATATCCCATGCCTCATTCTTATCCAAGGAATCCATTTCTTCAACCATGGCCTTCTTCCAGAGTTTACTATCCTCTGAATTCACTGCTTCCCTGACAGTTTTGGGATCATCATCAGTAATAGATAAAGAAAAATTTGAACGGAAATCAGGTGGACTATACCTTTCTGGTTTCCTTTTATCTCTCACTAATCTCCTCAATACTGAGGTATGAGGTTCTTCTTCTTCTTCTTCTTCTTTTTCTACTTCCTCTTCTTCAGATGATTCAAATTTTGCATCATCCAACTCAAGCTCTATTTTCTCAGGTTCATCTTGTGTTGGTAGGAATCCTTGTTTGAACACGTCTTTTACCTCTCTGAAAAGAACATCTCGACTGTAAACAATTTTCTTGGTTTCTGGGTTCCAAAGCTTATAACCTTTCACACCATATTTATAACCAATAAAGATACACTTTTCAACCCTTTTATCCAGCTTAGTTCTATTTTCCTTTGGAACATGTACATAAGCATCACAACCAAACACTCTAATATTTTGAAGAGAGGGTTTCTTTATAGACCATACCTCGGGTGGAGTTTTATCATCCAACACTGATGAAGGTGATCGATTGACCAGGTAACATGCTGTACCCATTGCCTCTGCCCAGAATTCTTGTCCTAACCCAACACAACTGAGCATTCTCCTTGATTTTTCCATCAGTGTCCTATTCATCCTTTCTGCAACTCCATTCTGCTGAGGAGTGTACGGAGTAGTCTTCTGCCTCGCTATACCACACTTCTTCTCCATTATTATCTGTTCTCCAACTCCATTCTCTACCATTATTTGTTCTCAATACCTTTATTTTCTTCTCTGTCTGATTTTCTACCATAGCCTTAAACTCTTTAAATTTATCAAATACCTCAGATTTCTTTCTAAGAAAATAAATCCATGTGTTCCTTGAAAAATCATCTATGAATGAAACATAATACACATATTTACGTAGTGATGGAACAGGAACAGGTTCAAACACATCACTGTGTATCAACTCTAAGATCCCCTTTGCTCTTGTAGCACCAGATGGGAATCTTACTCGATTCTATTTACCATATATGCAATGTTCATAGAAATCAAAATCCAGAGTGCAATTAGACATACCTTCAACCATACCTTTACCATGTAGTGTTCAAAGGTCCTTTTCTCCAATATGTCCCTGTCTTTGATGCCACAACATGGTCTTCTTTCCAGGGACAATATTGGTCTTGTCTTCTTTATTTCTCTATTCAGGGACAACATAACTATTACACCCATTAGTATAGGTGCTTCCTAGTAACTTGTACATAGTTCCACACCGAACTCCCCTCATCAACACCATTGCTCCTCGTACCATCTTGCAAGTGTTCTTTCCAAATACAGTATCCACTCCTGCATCATCCATCTTGCTTATAGATATTAGGATCCTGGCTAGTTTTGGAATGTGTAGAACCCAGGGAGAGTTCTAATCCTTCCATATTTTAGCAGTAATTTAACCCTTCCATGTCCCAATATTTTTGCTGTCGAGTTATCTCGTAGAAATACATCACCACCATCGTATTTTTCATATTCAGAGAACCACTCCCTGTGAGGATTCATATGGTATGGCGCACTTGATTCGATTAACCATACATCATGGTCTACATGTGTACTTGTAGATGCTAGGTAAACATCACCTCCTTCTACAATGGAGGTTTTTGCCTCTGTGGAAGAGGTACTATCAGATCCCTTTGGTTTATCAACCTTCTTAGACTTGCAATATTTCTTATAATGCCCTGTTTTACCACACTACCAACATTTCCTCAAAGATTTTCCTGGAGACTTAGATCTACCTGTAGATTTAGATCTCCACCCCAAAAGATTACTAGGGCTCCTGTCTTGGGTACACCCTCTTACAAATAAAGCATCTGTGTTGTGACCATCCATGTTTTTTTGCCTCATCTATTCAGATAACAAGGATGCAACTACATCCTCATACTTCAATGTAGATTGAGTGGTACTACCTATTGCTACAACCAGATTATCCCAAGAGTCTGGCAAAGAAAATAACAAAGTAATACACTTATATTCCTCTACAATCGTAATATTAACAGCGCCAAGTTTACTCACCAGAGTATTAAAGGCATTTAGATGTTCTGTCACAGAATCTCCATCTTCCATCCTAAGATGATACAACTTATTTTGAAGAAACAACTTGTTTACCATTGAATTTGATTGATACAAATTCCCCAACTTATCCCATAGTTCCTTGGTTGTAGATTCTCCCGAGACATTCAACAAAACTGAATCTTCCAGGCAGAGTCGAATAGTAATCCTTGCTCTTCTGTCCAATTTCTCCCAATCTTCCTTCGACATACCAGTAGCTAGTGTACTAGTAGTTTGTGTATTCGTAGGCTGTGTACTAGTAGCCTGTGTGCTAGTAGATGGTGTACCAGTAGGCTATGTACCAGGATCCACAACGATCCATTGTTCTTTATCTACAAGAAGGTCCTCCATATTGAGCTTCCATAGCTCAAAGTTTTTACCATTGAACTTATCTATCTCGATTCTAGATGAGCTCACCATTCCTCTTTCTATACTCGAATCTCCACTGCAAAAGCTCCCACTAAACCCAGGTTTATCACAGACCCAAGATAAACTTGATCTATCAAGACCGAGCCAAACCCTCAACAACGAAGGTGTCCCTCTGAAGCCAAAAATGAGCTCTGATACCACATGTAAGTTTTAAATCTGTGAAGTAAAGAAATGCATATAGATTCTTAAGCAAAACAGAAATTAATCAATGGCTCATTCACATAGTACATAGAGATTTATACCGGAAACCCTCAATCGAGAAAACCTTTCTTATATTCATTATATCAAATTTCACCATTCACCATACAATATAACAATGTTTTTAGGTATTCCATAGATACCAAAACCCTAATCCCTTAATCCAAGATTAATTTACAAAACTGCTAAAAATAGCAAAATCCGCTAAAAATAGCAAAATCCTTAGACGCAGTTGTCATATCTGATGCGCCCACACACACACACACATGCAAAGAATATAACACATGCCCAACATAAATCAACCAAACATTCAACCAAATAAACCAAGGCTGGGAAGTAGCTCGAGCACTAACAACAATTCCAATGAATAATGATGACCAATATATTTGGATATCAATGCAAGCTACAATTGTGTTTTTTTGAAATAATTGTCTGTGAAAATTAGACATTTTTGTTTAATGTAATTGACATGGTGTCCCAATTGAAATACAAGGGATTACCAATAAGTGTCCCATTTTGTATGACAAAGACACTCTTATTCATATAATAAAATATATTTTAATTTATTCTATTACATTGTCCAATGTCCTTGTGAAATGTTACATCGCTGATTAAATATATGGATGACTAAATATTATAATGAAGAGATGCAAAATATGATGATATAACAAAGTAATCCAAACATCATATCCAAATTCACTAATCAAAATATAATATATATGTAAATTTGTTGATAAATAATGGAATTAAAAAATAAAAATTATTGCACTATCATGGGTTGATATTTTTTGGTGTATTTTAATTATTAATATCATTGGTGAGTTTAATATTAAAACTCAACGGTGCATTTCATATGAAATGAGCACCGATGTTTTTATGTAATCAATTAGCACTGGTTTAAATATTTACTTAATACCACAACATTATATTAAAAAATTGGCCTTCGGTGCGTTAAGATTATACGAAGCACCGATGCTTTTGTGTTATTAATACGCACCGACGCTATTGTGTTATTAATAAGCAGCATGGCTTGTTTGTTACTAAAAAGCACCGGTGCTTTTGAGTTTTAATGCACAGAGGGGTTTTTCCAGGTAACACACTGGTGCATATTATTTTATACAACATCGATGCCTTCTTATTAATAACGCACCGGTGCGTTCTAAGAAAAAATCCTCGGTGCTTAATTATTTGTAACTCCCTTGGTGTTTTTTATTGTTAAAGCCCCGATTCTTATAAGACAAACGACCCAGTGCTTAAATATCTTACTACCCCGATGCTTGCATATTTTACTGCCCTGGTGCTTGATGTTAAGTGTACAACACCAGTGTTGTAGGTGTATGTATGCACCAATGCTTGTTCCTTATACAAACACACTGATTTGTAAACATCCTATAACACCTCTGGCAACCCATATTTTTTTAGTTATAATCAACTTCCGTTATAGTATCCACAAAAAAATCCACTATTGAAGACAGATGTTGTAGTGGAGGTGTTTTTGACAATTTTTTCCAATTTTGTAACACTAGAAACCTCCGCTAAAAGGTATTTCCCTTGTAGTGATAGTTATGCCAATTGTAAATTATGTTCCTTTAAAAACCTAATTGGGAGATTGTCATGCTATATGACCTTTGTCCTGATGTATCTCTAAAATTTAGGCCCTCCCGAGTCTAAAATTTTGGTTTGTAGTGATTTGATTTTTCTTCTCTACAATTCCACATGTCTAACCAAAATTTGATGTCCCAAGTGAAAGTTATGGTAACTTTACCAAAACTTGTTTATTTTTTACCCTTTCTAAAGAATGAACTTGTATGGAATGCCATGTGTCCAATATTTCAGATCTATTTCTAAAATTTTTACCTACAATCCTATGGTTTGTCTTCTTTACAAATAAACTAGTGGCACTCAATTTAGACTTTTCAAAATTCAGATATGACACTTCTACAAACAACACATGTTTGCGACTAGTTTTGGACTAGTCAAATAACCATTCCACAACTTGTATCTCAGGAAATGAAATGATTCAAAACTTGAAAATTTCACCACAAATACTTTATAGTTTCTCCTCAGGATTATAAAAATTTCGACTAATCTTGGAATTACTTTGAGTGAAACTATTCCATCTATTCTCATCCATGAGAATATTTAAATCCTCCTTGAGAACCAAAGGAGGGGGGGGAGTCTCTTATGCTTCAAATTCATAATCACAATATATTTATTGCACCACCCATTAAATTAAAAAAATGCCTTGACCATACCATCATTCATGTCACAATAAAGACATTATCAAGTAATGTCCCTATATATCACAATAACAATGTTGGAACATCAAGCATTGATGGTTCATCACACATCTCCTCCGTTCAGTTAGTTGAGAGGTCAACCTTCATATGGATACATTCGGTCAAGAGCTCAACCACCACACCACACCTGTCGGTCGGGTAGTTGACCTACTTGTTAGTCATATAATCGACCTGTAGTCGAAAATATTTGTATGATGTATTGACCAGCCCAACAATTGACTACGAGTTGGACATATAGTTGGTTAGGTTGAATCCTGTCAAGTTGACTTGAAGGATAACATTTTGTGGAGTCAACTCTAACTTCCGATGGTTATAGGTGGAAAATATCTTCCAGACTCTATGGAAGTTGGTTAGACCTTGATACTATAAAAAAATACCCCTTGGTTCATGATAAATATGAATTGTGATTGCACAATAGATCATGCAGATCAAGATGTGTAATATGCACTATGATGTTCTAATCACAATGTTCTTTTCTTAAGTTCTGTAATGTTGTCTTTACACAACACCTCCTGTTTTTTGAAATTATTTACCCTCTTCAATTATTTGCAGTATTGTGTTCTCTGTTTCATTTTGTGTTCCACCTTATTCCCCAACATGCTATCAAATATGATGGTTTAAACCTCTACCTATTATCCACAAACCTTACCAAGTCATATATATTTTGTGATCGAGTCTGGGCTGATGGTTTTCTAATTGGAACTTATTGAAATAGACCAGTATGTCTAGATATTGAATATGGCTTCAAATATTGATCCTATTGTTATGAATGGATCAAATTATGCAGTATGGGATATAGATATGGAATCCCTATTGAAGAGTAAGGGATTGTGGAAATATACCAAGGTTGGGATTCTGGATCCAATAGACGCTCATGAAAAATTTGTTCTTGATGGAAAGAAGGATGAATATGTGGGGGTCATTATGACCTAAATCCTGTGGGAGATCCAATTTCACCTCAATGAAATCAACTTCCCTCATATTGTTAGGAAGAAGCTAAAGACCTTGTTCGACTGAGTTGAGGAGGGCCATGTCATGTAGTTGGAGAAAGAGTTGATCTCTCTCGATCCTCATTCCTTTGAGATAATGGAGAAATATTTGGTGTGTGTCAAGGAATTATATTTGAAATTGGGAGAATGTGGAGAAAACTACAAGAATAAGGATGGAAAATTCATCGAGCTGGTCCTGATGAATTTGAGAACACCATTCAATGTGTTTGTGTCAACCTTTCACACCAACTAGAAAGCACTGAATGAAGATGGTAATGATTATACCTTTGAATATTTATGTGGTCTTTTGATTACTGATCAACATAGATTGCTTGAAGAAGGTAATCTTGGTGGTAAACACCAGTCCCACTTGCTAAAGGGTAAGGGAAAAATGGATTCCAAGAATAGAGTGCAGTCCGATGCTTCTTCACAGAAACTTGCATACTATGACCAGGGACCCTAGAGGAATTACAACGTAGTTGAAAGAAGAAGACATGTTAGTATTGTGGAAAGACTGGACATGTGGAGAATAAATTCTTTAAGAAAATAGATGATTTAGAGGATAAGGTTAACTGACTTGAAGGATACATATCCATTGTTTTCCGACCCGCTAATAATTTCACCTTCCAAGTCGAGACTTATCAGGCCTTCATGTCTCATATTGTGCAAAATGAATGGATTTTCAACTTTGGGTGAACTCATCATATGGCCAAGGTTTCCACTTTATTGATGAGACCGAATAAAGCTGAGGGGTGTAAAATCTATGTTGATGATTATTTTGTTGTGGATGTTGCTGGTTAGGGTGATGTAGCTTGTTGACATGGGAAAATTATCGACATAATGTACCAAATCTCAGTTCTAATATATTGTTTGTTTCTCAGTTAACACATATAGGTAAGATTGTGGATTTTTTGTCAGATCAGTTCTATGGTTGTGATTTGAAGAAAGGGAGGTCGATTGTTGTTGGTGGGCTTCTCAGCCTGACAAACAATTTGTACAATTTCCATGATTTGACTCAACCTAAATCTGAATCGAATGCACTTGTTGCTAACATCGATGAGAGAATTCGAATATGGCATGAATGACTCATACATAGGAATTTATGCAGTCTCCAGGCACTAGAAAATCAGAACATGGTTGTTGGTTTTCCAAGGGTCTTTTCCCTTGTAGGAATATGTAAGGGTTGCGTTCTTGGGAAGCATCAACATGCACCATTCGACTCTCGAAAATTGTGGTGAGCACATTTTCTACTGGAACTGGTTAACAATGATGTCTGTTGTATAAATTTACCTTCACTAGAAGGTAAAAGGTACTTTTTGAATTTCATTGATGATTTCTATCGCTTCACACAAGTCTTTTTCCTAAAGAATTAGACTCTTGTCTTTGAGAAGTTAAATAATTCTGAGCCTTTGATAAAACGTAGTGTGGTTGACCCATTTTTGGCACAGGGGCAGACCTAGGGTTCAACGCTTCAACAAAGCACCAACAAAACCATAACTACTGACCCTTTTGACAACATCTGCGAAGCAGATGAAGTCTCACTAGAGGTAGAGGCAGGAGGGGTTACAAGATGCAGGCTTATGTAACCAAGTTGGGACACAGATATATGATAGAAAAACTTTGCATAGTATTATATTAACACTATAAGATGATATTCATTAACTCATTAGCTTCATTAACATCATAGAACGAAACCCTAAGATAGATTGATGCAGTAAGAGTAAAGATTAAGTACTTCAATCACTTAGCACATAGCCATGAGTTAGATCTAGCATTCATTCATAAAGCACAAGTAAATCACTAAGCAACATCAGATATATCCATTATACATAATAACAAAAGAACTAAGAAGATAAATGAAAAACACAACATAGCACAAAGCACACCAAAGACATAAGATATACGTGGTTCACCCCAATGTGGGGATACGTCCACCAACTGCTTCGTCTTCTTTATTATTCTTCAATTCGTTTACATTCATCTGCTCATGTGCACTAAGCCACAGAGCCAAGCTTTGTAGAGGACAAGATATCTTCTCACTAAGCACCAGATCCTCCTTCCCAAAACTAGGTCACAACACAAAGTCAAATTCTCTATTGAGCATAGAGACTTACATACACAATGTGTTTCACAAAGCAACCCAAAAATACTTGCACTTAGCCTTGCAAGCTATATTCCCCTTTCGCTACTTCTACCATACATTCTTATCTATGTATACTTTTACATTTCCTTACAAAAATTCCTAAACATGGGTAAAAGAATGGGCTGACATCCCATAACCCATTACAAAAACCCTAATGAACCCCTTGATGGGTCCACATAGCCCAAAAAACAAGTGAGATCCATGATCTTAGCTCCGCTATGGAGCTCTATATTTGATCCTCACGTCAAAGTCCAAAAGGTGGTTGAAACCTAAACAAGGTTTCCTCAAAACTTGGTCGAGGGCCAACATGCCCCCAACACTCACCTGTGACTTGTATTGAGTTACTCAGGTCTGGGAAATGTTGCTTCAAAGTCCTCGAGCTTCACTCGAGTTGCCTCGACTTGCTGCTTTGCCTGGACCTCCTGCTCAATGAGCTCCTGGTTTGTCTACACTATAGCAGGCCCTTCCAGGTGTTTTTCCACTATTGCAACCACTTGGTCCAGTTGCGAGCCTTGTCCTTCAATTTATTCAAACACCTTGTAGGATTCATCCTGCACAGATTGCAGCTTCTACGTGACTTCCATTAATCTTCTCTAGATGGAAGTAATCTATTGCTGGACTGTGCGTTGTTCCTGTGATATTTTCATTCTCTCGAATGTGGTGAGTAGCTTCATCTGCACCTGCATGGAGAAGGCCTATTGCTGCACCTCATGTAGTTGTGATTCCAACTTCCTTAGCTCTGGATATTCTACAAGTCATTCATAACTATGCACACTTATGTCATTCAACTATTTTCACTCTGAGGCGAGGGCCCTTATACTTATTACTACATTCTTAGTTGCTTCCTCCCTCTAATCGCACACTTCTTGCAGGGTGATCAGTACTTCTTGGACTTCCAACTCTGCTATCCTCGCTTAAAGCTACTGGATGGTCTCAGCGAGCTTTGCCACTTGAGTCTTGACCGACTCTTGTTCCTCCTGTGCCAAGCCTAGCACAGAGCGAAGTTCTTTATTCACCACTTCTTTGACCACAGTCTTCTCTGTGAGCAAATAGTCTTTTTCTTTCTGCAGCTTCACTTTGTCCTCCTTGAACATCACTTGAAATTCATCTCTCTCATTTTCATAGGAGGTTACACAGTACTGCACTACTCGTATTTTCTTTAAGACTTCCTCTTTTTCTTGTTTCAAGGCTTATATATCCTTCTCCCTTTATTCTTGGACTTTCTGGAGTCAAGCCTCAGTCACATCTTCAAGTCTTCTTAGCTAGGCAGGCTCATCCCCCAATTTCGCAACCTGTGACGAAGAAGGCACAGTGCATATTGCGCGTACTGAATGAATATCTTGATGTATTTCCTTTAGTTCCTTCTCGACCCTTTCATACATCTCCTCCTGCTTCACTCCATATCTCTACAATATATCCTCTGAAGCATCCTCCATGGCTCCACGGACTAGACTGATGTCATCTTCTGTGAGCATGGCCTCCATCTCAGGCTTACTAGCGTGCATATTCTTTCTTGTTGAAGGTTTCTATGGTGAAATATTCCTCTTCTGTGGTGTTTCAGTAGGGGGATATTTGGGCAGTGTAGCTTCTCCTTCGCCTTTGCCTTCACCTTTATTTTCTCCTTCATCCCCTCCTCCTTGTCCATTTGCGTCGTCTCCTCCTCCTAGTGAGATGGATCCATTTCCTTCAGAGGCATTGTCTTCCTCATCAGTCTGTATATTTTGGACTTCCTCCTTTTTATTTTTCTTCTTTTCTCTGGACTGTTCATCATGCTCAACCTGGGTGACCAAGGGTATTCTTATGATGTCGGGGTCAGAGATTTCTGCATCATTGACTGGTACAAGGAACTCTTCTGGCCACTCCTTCGTGATCTGCTCCATGTCGTCGTCTGTTATCTTGCAATACGATTGCAACTCTTCCTTTCTCTCATCTCTGCACAATGATATATATAAAATGACGATCTACATGGAACTTTGCAAAAGGTTGGTACTGGTGCAAGGTGCATGATGTCATGCGCAAAAATGCTTCAATGGAAACCTTCAGTTGTTGATAATATGCATAGAACACATTGTTTGATTGCCATTTCTTCAACATGTCGTTGGTGTACCACAAGGTAGAAAACCTAGGGGCAAACGGATCCGATGGTTCGATCTCCGGGAAGAAGGCTCCTTCAGGCATTTTCCAAAAGAAAAATGTGATCAACATAAGAAACCAGTTGAAGTGGAACTCCTATCCATGATCTTGAGCTTTGCGACATTATTTATCGAGTTTTTTGATGAGGTAACCTTCCCAATTCATTTGCATGCCCTCCACACATTTTCCTACGAGGTCTACCACAAAAACGGTGACCTGTGTTGGGTGGTTCTTTCTTACTAGTGTGCCAGCTATGATTTGGTAAGTGAGGCGCTCTATGCCATCCTAGATAGAGGCTACCTTGTAGCCTCTCTTTCCTTTTTCAACTTCACCATATGCTTCCTTGACGCGCTATGCCAGGGAGCGATTTGAGGCCTTCCCTGGGTAAACTTTCTAAGGGTCAAGTCCCTTCATGCTTAATCCCGTGATCAAGTGGATCAACACTGGATCCACAGTAATATTTCAGTCGAGCCATAGGTATCCACCATGGTAGCACGACAAGAGGAGTTTAATGCAATCGTTAACCTCCCGGTGGCGGCCAAAATGGGAAATTTTCATCACGTTGAGCATAATGGACTGCGCCAACTCCTTAATCCATGGCTGGGAGACAATGTGAGGCTTCTTCCTAGTTGACTTTTTCAAGTATCTGTGGGGTGTGAGCATAGGGTAGTTATTTCTATCTTCAAGGTTGAAGTCGTTGTTCTTTAGTAACGAGATTTGTCCAAACTGGCTGCCAACTATGCGTATTCCATTTAGAATGTATGCGGTGATGAGAGTGTATTCGTAGTCTCATGGAATGATGTCAAAATTAACCGCCCCAACCAATGGCGAGATATAGTCTAGTAATATTGATGGGATCTTCTTCGCATTAGACAGATCGCTGTGATGCTTACTTCACTGCTCGGTCATGGGGTTAGTATGGCCAGAATGTCATCCAGTCGAAGGGGAAGCCTGAAGTCCCCTGGTCAACGATGCCTAGAAACCTTCATACATAGCTCTTATCATCCATAAAATTGTTAAGAACCTCCTCGATGGACTTCTCTAACTCAGTGCATTCGCCCGACATTCTTACTTTTAAAAATATGGGTCGGGGTAGGGGAACAGACAAGATGGGTAGACAAACAGATGGTGATGTCTATCTTCTGATAACACAGTTCAATACACAATCAGTTCTCTGATAGATCAGTTAATCATGGGTGGCAAAAAGTCATCCCGACACAACAACCAATGGGTTAAATAAGCGAGCATCGTAACAGATTCCTCCAATGGGCAAGGATGCTTCCATCAATGTGAATTTGTCCATTATGGCATGGTCTCAATGTCCCAAAAGTGGTCCATCCGCCCATAAATGCATTTTCTAGCCATTCTGAAGCGTCGTTCTAATGGGTGGGGCACCTCTAATGGTCATATAGCTTTTCGAGGGCGAAGTCCCATTCTACGTGGTTCTATTGTTTCGGCGAGGTTCAAATCTTGCAAACCTGTCTCCTGTGAAGTCTTCCATTTGTTCTCTGTACCTTCCTGTAGATTTTCTAACTTGGATTTATTCTTATTGATCTTCCTTGCCTTTTTTCTTGTGATCTGAGTTCCTCTAACTATTTTTGGAATCCTCTTTCCATTCTTATTCTTATCTTCTCCTAGCGTGGTGACTTCGCATTACTGATGTGTTCTCAAAGGTTTGGAAGTTAATATCCCTTTTCTTACTACTTCTTGGGTGGATATACTTCTTTCTTGCATGGATAGGTCCTTCAAAACTTCTTGCATTCTTTCAATATTTCTAGCTAATTCTCTTGCCTTTTGTTGTTCGAATTATCCTCTCGTTCTTATATTAGTCAGTCTATCTTTCTGGCTATGAAATCCCTTAGTTCTTGATTTTTATTTTCTGCAGCTTCTTCCTCTGCTTTCCTTCTGATCTGATCCTTCACAATCCAAGTCTTACCTAACAAAAGTGGGAAAGGGGCATTGTTCTCAACAAACTTAATGACTTCAAATTCCTCTTCAGTCGATGTTCCATGAATAATAATAGGTATATTAGTAACTCTTCCACATAGGGTTATCATATTTCCTTTAAACAAGCCTATCCTTCCCAATGAAGGTACCACAACAGGATTTCCCAAAATTTCCCAAGTTTCTTCTGTCATAATATTTACTTGTGTTTCTTCATCCAAGACACAATCTATGTCGAAGTCTTCTATTCTTGCACTTATGTGCTATTTTACTTTCAAGATCTCTAGTAAATTGAAATCTTTGTGATCGTCCATCATTTCTTTCAACTGTAATAACATAGTGACGCAGGCACGTCCACAAGCACGTCCTCTCACAGGATCTTACTTCCTCTCGGCCTGAAGAACGCCAAGGTTCTTCTATTTCCCTATCGGTAAATCTACACCCACAGTAACTCTCGTGGTTGATCCCCCTTAATGATCGGGGAATCGGACCTCGCCAGTTCTCGAATCCTATGGTTGCGCACTTTGCATCCCACGATATCTCGAAACTCGATGTGGGTCAATGCTAACACCTTCTACTTCTATCGGGACTTTCTCCGTCAGGATTTTGGCACCTATGATGTTGAAATCAACTTGCCTTGCTGACCCCCGACTCCCTATATACTGACACAATGTGCCACCTGTCCTCCCTGTTGGCATTATGGCCCACACTCCTTTTGTGATCGGGAAATCACGTATCGCGATATTGCGATCTCAGCTGCACTCATTCCCGAAACTTTCTAAGTCCTGAACCCCGATATGGGGTGACACCTGTCCTCCACTCAAATGCTTGTGGTTATTTTGGGCATTGCGTTTCAGAGTTTCACAACCCCTCCTGCAATGATTCTCACGTCACCAATAATCCCGATACACCGATTCCCGATGCACGTGAGAACGGACTCCTCCACATCACTGTCCCTTCGTCGATCTATCGAACATCGCACGATTGTGAATCCTGATGCTGTGATTTCTTCACTCCCGGAGTTCACGAAGTGCCGAACCCCGACTCCTCTCCATATTTCTGACGCGTGTCTTGCCAGGATCAACGGCTAGGATTTCTCCGGAGTTTCGAGACTCACAAGGTCTCTGATTCTTAACCTTTGAAACCCCGATGACTCCAATATCCCGATGACTCCTCTGGGACTTCTCTTCTATTCACTAGGGCTTAACCCCGGTGCAACTCCTGCCAAATCTGATGGTTGATGGGAAATCAACTGCTGATCCAATGGCCCACAAACTTTCGAGCTCGAACTCTGGATGTGACCGTAACCTCCTCGCTACTCTGTCGGATCTGACGGCTGGCGGAATTTCACGAATCCTCTCCACAAGATATTGACCGTCGCTTCTTCCTTTCGGCGATTCATGAAGAAACCAAGGGGTCCCTTCCCGAACTTCTCCTCTTACGATGCAAATTTGCAACGCCGGTCCTAATCGCCCCTTGATACGAACTCTTGTATGTGGCCCCTCAATAGGTTTAAAGGATTTACTCCTCCTGAGCTTTCCACAGTTCCTCAGTCTCTTAGGAAAAGAGAATTCTTTGCACGCACTCCTTGCGGCAACTTTGCAAACACTTCAAGTGTTCAGCCTCCCTTGACTCTGCGCACGCCTGCAGCAACAATTCTCCAAAGATTCTACTCTGATTCACAACTAAGATTCTCCCTTGGCCTGCGCACTCCTTGCACGGTTCTAGCAACCCAATTTCACTTCTGGGTGAATGAGGACAAAGTTTATCTCTAATTAGGCCCTCTGTCAATGCACTCCTTGCAGACAATTCAACTGCACGCCTTGCAGGAATTCTCTGGCTCAAATAGGGAAACAATTGAAACTCATTCCTTTTTCCGTCCGGATTTAAATCTCGTCAGGAAATCACATACACAACATTTAAAAACAAAGGTATAACAGGAAATAAACATTCATGAGCATAATCATCAGTACTCAAAGAAACAGACACAAAATCATGAATTTGAACCAATCTTCTTCTATTAATTCAAATATCAGTACATGGGTGTTCTCTGCGCATCACTCTGCTTGCTCTTCCTGCTTGCTTCTAAATTCTCCCGAATTATGTTACAATGTACAATGAGGGTGTCTATATCCGTTTTCCCTCCAACTCCTCAACTGTCTAGTCTAGAATTAAAATCCTATCTACCTGCATTAACTATTTTAAATGTCGTCTATCTATTAAGGACGAGAGCTATCCGCTCAAGGTCCATTTACAATATACAAGTGCGCCTCATCTTAAATGACTCATTTAAGATCGCACAACAACTTCCAAGGCAATTTCAAAATTTGCACTGGCTTATCCAGCTGTCTTCCGCTCCCGCGCTGGCTCGCTTGATGAGTCGGTGATGCTCCTGCATCACATAGTCTAATCTTTCTCTGATTATTTCTCTTTGTGATTATCTAACATGCTCTTAGTCTCTTGACTTTATTCATAGTTTTCTTGTCCTTTCAACTTTAACAATCATCTTTGGACAATCCTCAACCTCATGACCAATAATTTTACAACAAAGATAAATAGGACCTATGCCAGGGCATTCATTAGTAATATGTCCTGGTCTTCTAAAGTTATAACATAATTTCAATCCTCTCTTTCTTTTAAGTGTTTCCCAACCTCTCATGTACTGCGCACTAAGATCACAGTGCTAGACATGCAATCTACACAAATTCTTTCTAGGTTCCTGCATCCACTTATTAGTCCAAAAATGATTTGTATGCATAGGAATACAATATCTTTCTTCATTTCTATCAACTTTACTTAGATCAACTTTTTCTTCCAACTGCACCCTATCTTTTAGACTAGGACAAAATCTATTAAACATACTTAAATTCATGCTTTCAAAACAAAAATTTTCACTTATATTACTCTTATCAAAGCACAAATCTTTACCTCTTTTCTTCAGATCAAATTTCTCTCTTAGCACAGTTCTTCGCAAGTCAAGTAGAGTACTGTGCACTTCAACAATAGATCTACACACATAGATTCTTCAGTTCCCAACAATCACAGTTTTAGGTCCCGACAACGAAACCATTTGTTGGACAGGGGCAGACCCAAGGTTCAACGCTTCAAAAATGCACCAACAAAACCCTAACTACCAGCCCTTTCGGCAACACCTACAGAGCAGGTGAAATCTCACCCGAGGTAGAGGAAGGGGGGTTACAAGATGCAGGCATCTATAACTAATATGGGACACAGATTTGTGATAACAACACTTCACTGAGTATTCTATTAACACTAAAAGATGATATTCATTAACTCATTAGATTCATTAACATCATAGAACGTAACCCTAAGATAGATTGACGTAGTAACAGTAAAGTTAAGAACTTAAATCACTTAGCACATAGCCATGAGTTAGATCTAGAATTCATTCATAAAGCACAAGTAAATCACTAAGCAACATCAGATCTATCCATTATACATAATAAAAAAAGAACTAAGTAGATAAATGACAAACACAACATAGCACAAAGAACACCAAAGACAAAATATATACGTGGTTAACCCCAGTGTGGCGCTACGTACACCAAATTCTTTGTCTTATTTATTATTCTTCAATTCGATTACATTCATCTACTCCTGTGCACTAAGCCACAAAGCCAAGCTTCGTAGAGGATAGGAGATCTGCGCACTGAGTGCCAAATCCTCCTTCCCAAAACTAGGTGACAACACAAAGCCAACTTCTCTATTGAGCACAAAGCCTTACATACACAATCTGTTGCACAAATCAACCCAAAACTACTTTCACTTAGCCTTGCAAGCTATCTTCCCCTTTCTCTACTTCTACCATACATTATTATCTATTTATACTTTTACATTTCCTTACAAAAAGGCCTAAACATGGGTAAACCCAGGGGCCAACATCCCATAACCCATTACAAAAACCCTAATGAACCCTTTGCTGGGTCCACATAGCCCACAAAACAAGTGAGATCCACAATCTCAACTCCACCATGGCACTGTATCTTTGATCCTCGCATCGAAGTCGAAAAGGTGGTCCAACCCTGACCAAGGTTTCCTCAAAAATTGGTCAAGGGCCAACACCCATCAAGTGCTTGAGATCCAAAAATGGTGTTGAATATGTCAATTGGCCTTTTGAAGAATATTTACTTCGATCTCGTATTGACTGGAAATGGTTAGTTCCTCATACACCTCAGTAGAATGAAGTTGCAGAATGGAAGAATTAGATGTTATTTGAAATGGATAGATGTATTTTGTAGGCTAAATACATGCCTCCTCACTTCTGGGATGAAGCGGTATACTATGAAAATTATCTGCTCAATCACATATCGACTTGAGATGTTTCTTCCATGACTCGAGTCAAAATATGGTATGGGAAGAATCCTTTAGTCAACCACCTCCGTGTGTTTGAATGTGTTTCTTAGGCCCACATTCTTGATGATTGTAGGAAGAAGTTGTATGAAAAGATTCATGCTTGCATCATGATGGGATAATATGAAGAGTTGATCGACTATTTGATCCTGTCAAACGATAAATCATTGTCAGAAAAATTGTTCATTTTGATGGGAAGTCTTCTAGTGTTAAAATGCTGAATTCCTCTTCTGGATTACTATAGGATGATCCCTTTGATTTTTTCTCATAAATTGGTACTCCTATTCCTTTCTTCATTCCTTTGAATAGGCACTCAAACTTCCTTCTTGTTTCAATTCACCCGTCGACCTCCGAGTTGACTAGCCCATTGTCGTCTATTTTGACTAGTCTGTCGATTGAAAACCCTCCGAATTCTGATCAACCTGATAAACTGAAACATATTTCACTTGTTTTTTTGTTTACCTCAATGGTATATCAAGATAAATGAAGCAGCTAGAACTAATTCCAAATATGTCTCCTGCAGGTTTTAGACTCGAATTTAGAAGAAACATGCCAATGTTTCCTTGATGACTTGTTTATTTGAAACCTTTGACCCTATTACCTACTCAGATGTTGAAGTCTGATTTGAATGGGAGAAGGAAATGGAAACTAAAATTGATTCTTTGTCGAATAATTATACTTGGGACCTGGTTCCCCGACTGCAGGGAAATAACATTGTCAAGTGTAGATGGGTCTACAAGACCAAATTGACGTCTTAAGGTGTTTTTGAGAGACATAAATCCTTCCTCGTTGCGAAGGGATTTTCTCAACAAGAAGGCATTGAATACACTAAAACCTTCTCCCCTATTACAAAGATAAACTCTGCTCTCATGCTTTTTTCCCTTGCTGCACGTTTTTGATGAAAAATCCATCAAAACGATGTGAAGAATTATTTTCTTCACAGAGATCTATCTGAAGAAATTTACATGGAAGAACCACCTAGTTTTGTGCCAGATTCCAATTTGGTATGTCGACTCAAGAAGTCACTTTATTGTTTTAAATAGGTTCCCTGATCTTGGTATGCTAAGATCAATAGTTTCTTTCTTAGACTTGGCTTCAAATAGTTTGAATTTGATCACAACTTGTATGTTCTCCATTCCAATAGAGACACTCTAATTATTATTGCATACGTAGATGACTTACTCATTACTCGAAACAATAATTCTCTCATATTTAGATTAAAGAAACAACTTGTTGACTCCTTTGATATGACATATCTTGGAACTCTCCATTATTTTTTGGGTCTTCAGGTATTACCACATTGTGATGGTTTTTTTATTTCTCAGTATAAATATGTAATGGATCTGTTGAAACATTTTAAGATGGTTTATTGGAAGCCTCGTGCCACTCCCTTTCAGTCTAGAGTAAATCTTACTAAAACCTGTCAAATCCCCACTGTTGATGCTATTATTTATAAAAAATTGGTCAACAACCTTACTTATCCTACTCATAGTCGACCTGACATTTCCTTTATTGTTAGTGTGGTTTCTCGGTTCATGCAGAACCCAGAGAAAGCCAATGGAAAAAATTCAAATGAATTGTTCGTTATATGAAGGGTACCACTCATTTTGGTATAAACTATTGTCGTAGTTTATATTCTCTAGTTGGCTTCACCGACTCTAATTGGGCTAGTGACGATGTTGATCAGAAGTCCACTTCTAGGTATTTTTTTCTCTATAGCACTAGACCTTTGGTTTTGTGGTGAAAGAAAGAAAAGGTAGTCTCCTTGTCGACTACAAAAGTAGAATATCGTGGCATCGTTCAAGCATGTACTGAAGAAGTTTGGATTCACCAATTTTTTGGATAATTTGGCCTTCCTGTTTGAACCTCAACTACAATATATTGTGATAATCAAAGTGCCATACAAGTTTCTGACAGTCCTGTTGCTCACAGTAAGATGAAGCATGTTGAGATCCATGCTTAGTACTTGAGATAGTTGGTTTATGAGAACATTGTATCTCTTGAATATTACATAATAGAAGATCAAGTTGTTAATATCTTCGCCAAACCTTTAGCTGAAACCAAATTTATCAAGCTCCACACAATGCTTGGGCTTCATGAAGCTACAACTATGGGGGGTGTTTTAGTGATGTAATTTCACCTCCTAAAACTCCAAAGATGTGTATTTACGGGGGGTTGTTGGAAAATCAAGCATTGATGGTTCATCACACATCTCCTGGGTTCATTCGGTCGAGAGGTAAACCTTCATTTGGATACCGTCAATTGAGTGATTGACCACCACACCACACATGTTGGTTGGGTAGTCTCCCTTCTGGTAGGTTGGAGAATTGACTTGCAGTCAAATATAGTTGGGAGATGGATCGACCAACCCAAAAATTGAATATGAGTTGGAAAGATAGTTAGTCGAGTTGAGTCCTATCATGTCGAATAATTTTTTTTTTTTATGGAGTTAACTCTAACTGTCGACGATTATATATGGACAAGATCTTTCAAAATCTATGGAAGTTGGTTAGATATTGAGACTATAAAATAAGACCCCTTAGGTCATGATAAATATAAATTGATATCGTGCAACAGATCATGCAGATCAAGATGTGTAATTTGCACTGCGATGTTCTGATCACAGTGTGCTATGTTTAAGTGTTGTAATGGTGTCTTTAAACACCACTTCCTATTTTTTGAAATTATTTACCTTCTTTTATTATCTGTAGTACTATTTTCTTTGTTTCATGTTGTGTTCCACCTTATTCCCCAACACACAGGGTATTAAAATCTTTTGATTCTTTATGTTTCCCATATATCCACTATATTGATTGACGTGTAAATCACGATGAGCGGTTTGGGCTTGATTTAACCAGTCAAATATAGAACTCCAAATATCTACACCTTCTCAATGCATCTAGTGATTTCTCGATTAAACACAATCAACCATCCTGAACACTCATGGGATTAGTAAAATGAAGTAAGAATTATATCCACGAGGTCAAAGAGGCTTGAATATTTCATGGAGTTTCACTAGGAAAACACATTTACCAACAACTCTATGATGCCATATGGGAGTGTTCCATCCAATCCTGGAAGAGAGAATGAATACACTTGAAGAGGTTTCTATTTCAGTGTACATAAATGGTCACATTGAGGGTTCAAATTAGTCTGGTGGAACCAAAGAGATCGTCTGAGAGATATTGGTTGAGGAATCAAAATAGAAGGTGCATGATTGAACCACCCTGGTCACCTCCCAGTTTCCCATAGTATGTTCGATGCCAAAGGAATCCACACCAAATAGAGAGAAAACCCTAACACCTATGAATGTCATAGATTAACAAGAGATGTTTCTACAATGAGAGATAGACTCATAGAGGGAGTATCCAGAGACAAACATGCATTTTTTCATGAGGAAAAATCATGGATTTAAAACCGCTCAGGATATGATACCATTGTGAGGCTAGAAATGGGAAGGAAGGGAGTAACTCCACATTTTCCTATATTGCATTAACACAAGACATTCTTAAATAAAATTGATGTGACCTTTGGTTTCATCTTCCAAGATGCATTAATGAATCTTCATATCTTCCCTAAATTATATTGACACAATACCATAATCACGAGGATTAGGTATCCAACAAAATCTAATGGTGTTTTTTTCTTTTCTTGAAAAAAATGATGAAATGCATGCAATCTTGTAATTTTCGCCAGGTTAACCAGGGAATATTAATACGCAGGAACACACATAAAATGAAATTTTCTTCCACTAACTAGATTCCTATAGCTTACCATCTACGACTTATTCACATTTATAATCAGATTCTAATACCCATAATTAAATGCAACTACAACATTCTAAACAAGAAGAATTAAACTGATAAAAAATTTATAACAACATATAAAACCATTCTCATTCACAGAGTAAATGCACAATCATGCACTCGTAAATAACTTAGAAAAATAGATAAACACTTATCTTTAAAAGAGATTTTGTGCAACCAACTTCCCGTGAAGGACGTTCAACCAACCATATACCCATTATTCCAAATCTCAACAAGTCACCCCTGAGCTAGGGATAGGAATCTGAAAAAGAAGGGTTCCTCTCATAGTCCCCTCATAGCTCAATATCACACAACCGACAGGTTTTCTCCTACATATATCCTAAATTTCCTACATATATCTTCCTCTTGACTTATCCAACCCAAAGAATGTACCCCTTCACTGCTCTCATTCCATCAAGAATCCCATTTGTTTATTACGGTCTCTCTAGTTCAGGTAGCTAGGAATATCTCTGCTAGAAACTCAAGGGGACTCACTGCCAGGAGAACCACCAACAAAAACAACAAAAAACACTTGTTGATATAGTTTAACTCACCCAGGAGTTCACTCTTCAGTTGTGACAACATGGATCTTCAATTTTCAACTCCAAAATGCTAAAAAAACTCTCTAGCATGCTCCATAATTCACCTAGCCTTATTGTTCCAGCTCTCAAGCTCTTCTCCCCTCTTCTCTACATGTTGTTCATGTAAACATTTCCCATTACTACCCATACAAATTTCTTCTCCTTTCCCAATATAGTTGACTTCTTACTCTACCCAAAGTTGATTTTACTTCATCCCCATGCTCTAAAAAAACTATGGGATGTGACTCTCATACCCACCCTATGAAAAATATTCAATGATTGGGCTCTCATACACTCAACCAAAAAATATAATTTTTCCCCAAATGATAATAAAATTCAGAAAAGTGGGTTTGAATTAATACCCATAAAATATTTCCCTATGGACCCCTCTTGGACACTCTCTAGGCATCCTCCTCTTTTTTGGATTAATCGACCTCCATCTCTATCCATATCCTGACCACTGTTATTACAATATATTTATTCAGAATTCAGAAAATACATTTCATATATTACATTACTTGGACGTAACGACATTTATATCTACATTATGCATTAATTAAACTAGGGATTATAGTGGGGATGTTACAAATCTAATGATGTTTTTTTTCTTTTTGAGAAAAAATGATAAAATGTATGCAATTTTTAGCACCTCCCAAGCAACCATGCCAAAAAGTGATGGTCCAAAGAATTGCAACAAGGATATTGAACTCCTCAGTTGTAACTTTATATTGTCAACTTAAGGACATACTTCTTTGATGAGTTACTATGAACTAGGTGTGCAAATTTATAAATATATACCTATCTACTCAAGAAGACGACATTTTAACCCTATGGATGCAAGGACTACTTCATCAATGAAAAGGTTGAAAGGTACTAGACAAGAGTCAAAGGAAAGATGAAAAATGATTGAATGAAAATATATCCAAACTAGAACCTAAAAGAGCCTACTAATCAAAGAAGAATGCTACTTAATTTCACATAAATTATAGCTGAAATGAAGTGTTGAAAACCCAAGTAAAACTGACTAAGTTGTTGTACTGCAATGTAGAAAGAAACCTCTTTCAAAGCATAACTAAACATACTTAAATTATCATACTAAAAATAGAGTTTACTCTACCACGACTAACCTACTTCAAGGCTGAAGCAAATAACTATAAAATATATTAAATTGTTCTTGAATTTAACTGCTACAAATATGAAGAAAAGTGAGTTGAAAAATCCTCCTTATCAATGCCATAATACCATGAAGTTTAGTTGAAATGACATGATGTAATTTAATATAGGAAATCAAGACTAGTTGCATAAAATAATTCATAAAATGAAATGGAAACAAGATGGACTAAACATAGCTGAAAAAAAAGAAATATAATAGGAAAGATAGGTTTCTTGTTCATACTTGAGTGGGCCCTACCCAAGTCTTTTACATGGAACCTAAAAATACTACCAAAAGTAAGAAATTTGGAAGTAAACTTTCTGCATCAGAACAATAATTTATAAGAACAATACATCTTCAAATATTTTCAATTCTTTAGTTCTATAAGGGTTACTAATTCTCCAGAGATAAACAATACATTTTAATGATAACCCCTATCTCCTATTTATGAAAAATTATTACATCAATCAGCCCTTCAATTAGTCCTTTATTGAAGGTCGCATGTCCTCAAGATCCATATAATCAGGGTCCTATGTTCCAAGGATCAAATCCCATTCTATATTATTCTTTCTCAATCATTAATTCAAGTGGACATGATTTTGGATTTGGTGACTTGGGTGATTTAAGGAATGAAAATCCTTGGAGGTTGATGAGGGGACACAATTCCACATTTCTCTCATGTAGATGTTCGTGAGGGATCTTCTTGAAATTTGAACTTATTGATCCATAGTTTAGTGCATCATTAGATATGCATGAAATCATCAAAACCATAACTAAGATAGGATACATCACACAATAAATCATCCAAATTGATGGGCTAAAGAATTGCAACAAGGATGTTGAACTCACTAGTTTTAAATTTACACTGTGAATGTAGGGACATACTTCTTAGACAAGGTACTTAGCACTATGTGTTTAAAATGCATAAATACACCTATCTAGTGAATAATGAGACATGTTAACCCTATGAATGAAAGTAATACTTCATCAATGGAAAGTCTGAAAAGTACTAAGAAATAGTCAAAGGAAAGCTACAAAATGATTGAATAAAAAGAGTTACAAAACAAAACTCGAAAGAACCTACTAATCAAAGGATTACCCTACTTAATTTGACATAAATGAGATATAAAATGAAGTTCTACAAACCCAATTAAACAATAATAAGTTGTTTTAATAAATTTTAGAAAGAAACCTATTGAAAAACACAATTAAATGTACTTAAATTATTCCACCGAAAATGAAGTTTACTACAATTAGACTATTGTAAGGCTAAATCAAAGAACTAGAAAATAGAGTTAATTATTCTTGAAGTGACCTGATCCAAAGATTAAGAAATTGGAGTTAAAAAGGCCTCCTTATTTGTAACATACCCCATTCTCACATAGGAACATTATGTGTGAAAACACACATTAAATCATTAATGTTTACTGTTAATTAATTTCCCTTATGTTACCATCTATAGATCACATACAAATTTAACTATTTGAATGATACCACATTTCTAAATGCATATAAAACAATATATTAAAACATGAATGCAATTGTTCAAAAAAACAACAAACACACAACATTCATATAAACCATTTTCACAGCGAAATAAACATAGTAACACAACAGAACACTTATCTGTTAACAATTAACCAACTGGTTGTGTATGAAGGATGAACCTCCCAGTCATACAAATTGCTATTCATTATCTCTCAACTATAGGCCACCCCCGAGCTGAGCC
This sequence comes from Picea engelmannii, assembly GCA_009831015.1. Taxonomy (NCBI): domain Eukaryota; kingdom Viridiplantae; phylum Streptophyta; class Pinopsida; order Pinales; family Pinaceae; genus Picea; species Picea engelmannii. The sequence goes on along the minus strand of ML776670.1, from coordinate 2,386,088 downwards.
TATGAGTACAAAAGGAGATATGACCCTATTACAGAGGATTCTGATCATTAGACTAACCAAAGCTCCCTTGGACCTTGATCCAAGACAGACAAAGGGATAGAAAACAACAATTTACACCCCAGATCAATAAAATGATCTTATTATGCTATACGAATGGAACGAAAGCAAACCTTATTTATGAAGCTTGTCCTCACATGTCCTTGTATGATGCATCTCTCGAGATCCCACTCTAGCTCTTTATAACCCTTTCACCTACACACAAAAGACAAGAAACACCTTTCTCTAATATATCCAAGCTAAAGGAAATAAATTTTGAACTAGATCTATTTTAATCTACTCAAGGAGAGTCTAAAATTTCATAAACAAGACATAATAATTGATTAAGCAAGAATTAAAAGGGGGAAACAATATTGATCTATATTAATCAAAAGTAGAGAACAATACATAGATTTTACCATAAGCCTTGAGTCTCAATGCAATTCTCCCTGGAACCCTTGGCTCCAACTCCTCCTTGGACCTCTCTAAAGTTAAGGCTGAATTTCATGAAAGTGGATGGTTGATGAATCTTCTCTTTGTTTCAACAACATAACTTTACTCTTAGTTCTCTCTCTTCTACCATAGAGTGCCTTTCTTTTCATAGAGTGATGGAAGGAGATGGCTATGCCTCCATAACTGATCCATAACTCTAAGTGACTTAGAGTTATTGAGTGGGATGAGTTGACATATCATCTATATTTGATTTCCTCGAATGTATCAAAGATCCTCAACTAGAATCGTTGGAGATTTTCCTCGAGCGTATCGAAATTGCATCGAATTGGAACGTCACAGATTGCTAGTTATGAGAAGAGCAACTTCCTTAAAAAATGATTAATTCTTAGGAAAAATGGTTGTGTCTTTTTTGGCATGTCTTCCTCTAAGTTTAAGGGTGAAAACTATAGTTGAAACAGATGTTCCCTAATGTGTGAGGTCAGAAGAGGAGCTGATGGCCAGAACACATTATAAATATTGTAACACTGTAGACATGAGAGAGGTCAAGGAGTGAGCTGAAGAATAAGGACCCAATGAGTACCTAAAATAAATCGTCAACCATATGTATGTATACATCATCCTTTATTCATGCATACCTATGCTTGGTACACGATAGACAAAGAATGGCTGCAAAAAGTACATTGTGGATCCATGACATGAAATGCAAGAGCATGGCCACAAAAAATACACTATGGATCCATGTCAAAAAAAGATCATAGCCACGAGTAGATACAATGTGGATATATGCCATAGTATATATCAAATTCATAAGGTATATACTCCATCGCAACTTGGGAGGGGTATCTTATATCAGTATAAGACCCCCAAACCCAAGGTCTTTGATGCAGACCCCCCTTATATCCTAAGGGTTGTGCGGCCTCCTAGTCTAGGATCGATCAAGAAGCTGATTCTAACTAACTCTCCAGCCCCTCAAAAACATCAATTCCACTTAGCAAGCACTCTTTCCCTTAAAACACAGTTTATATGGAACCCATGAATTTATCCTTAACACCTTTAAGATTTAGCATATTTAGGCGCTAGCTCTCCTGGTTAAACCCCTCCCTTTATGTGACCAAGGCTGTGACCAGTCGCCTAATCGAAAGACGTGTCACGATTTCACGTTTCGCGACTCTGGGAGTGTTTCTACCTCCGTTCCCCCGATAGCCAAAATCACGATGACCTCAGATCTACGGTCCATATCTTTCTTTGATCGATGACTGCGATCAAATCAACGTTTCACATATCGTGACTTTGGAAGTCTCCTTGCCTCCGTTCTCCCGATAGCCGAAATTGCGATGGCATTGGATTGATGGTTCAGATCCTCCTTTTGATCAACGACTCAAATCATGTTGCGATTTAGCATTTCATGAGTTCTCACGACTCAACCTTTGACTCCTTTGAGTCACGAGTCAGTGAAATGCTGAGCTACTGCCACGTGTCTACCTTGATGATGGACGGCCCCGATGATTTCAGAACGATCAGCGATTGTGATCTTTTCGTGATTTCATGTTTCACAAATTCTCACAACTCTATTCTTTGATATTTCCACCCTGCGAGTCAGCGAAATGATGATCTCTCGCCACGTGTCTTCCTTGAAAATGGACGGCTCCAATGATTTCAAAGTTTCGTAAGTCTGATTCTCCTGTACACTTTCAAAACTTTAAGGTTAGTGCACTTTACCTTAATCCGATGGCTACGATCCTTTTGCGCGCATATCGAACAACTAAGATCCTTTCTCCGGATATGAATCTCATATCTAACAACTGCGATATTTTCTCTGGCGTTCAGATCGAATGGTTGAGATCTTTCCTCCTTTGCGCTTGCTCCTCATTGTCTGGACGTTGATCAAATAGTTCAGATATTCCCTCTGAGTTAAATCTTTCTTCAGATTTAGAAGATTTTCGAAAAGATTTAAAGACTTCAACCTTTAACCTTCCCGCGAGTCCATTTCTTGGATCTCGTTAGCGCTTCTTGGAAAGTGATACTCCTCCTGAGCTTGATCTCTCCAAATATTTATATCTTGCAACCACTTCTTTCTTTTCTGGGAAATTCGTCAAACTCAGATCCAAATATTCTTGAAAAGAATCCTTTCTCACCTTCCTGGCATTCTTCTGCTCTTGTCCTTCGACTTCTTTACAGAGTCGCTTTGACTCTTCTTCGAATTCTAGGTTTGTGCACTCTTTGCAACATATATTTACACAAGATTCAAGTTCTTGCGACGACTGTGCACTCCTTGCGGCAGTCGCTTTACTCTTCCTGCAAAGAAAGTCTTATGCTATTTCTCCTAAGATTTACGAGTCAAAACAGACCTTGTCAATGCACTCCTTGCGGACTATGTGCACACCTTGCACCGACTCACAAAGAAAATTGATTTTAAATTCTTATGCAAGCATTTCAAAACTACATACACTCGTAGCAAGATTCATTCATTCTTGAAAAGATTAACAACAATAATAGGGAAATTGGAAACAATATTCACACCATTCATTGAATCAATTTTCCTCTGTTATATTCATTCAAAATCAAGAAAATGGTTACAGCTAAAATCAAAGCAACAACTGTTGTTCATAAATTCCTACTTGCTCATAATTTGCGTAACCCCACTTTTGGGCGTACAAAATATCTCTTTATACAAAAGGAACAAACTAACTGCTATCTAATTGCGGTTACATTGAGACTAGGGTTAATCTCCCAAGTCATGCATGCTCATTTTGTCTCCACGCGTGTGATCTTTCCTCTTTTGTTTTCTATCGCTTCAAAATATTTGCAGTACTAGCTAGCGTTCGAGACTCCGGATTTTCTCTTAGGCACTGATTTGTCCTGCCACGTGTACTTGTTGACGATGCTCTTGCATCAGTATTTGTCCCAAACCTCGATGGTACAAATATACATCATGCAAATAAATGATATGATGTCAAGAATGGTAGATATGATATGATTACCGGTCATTGAGGTATATTGTTAACATACATAAGGGGACCCACCAATAATGAAAAGGGCCCCAAGGTAACTAGTAATATCTAACGAGTGTGAATAAATGATATGATGTCGAACACTCATAGAATCGATCGATCAAGAGTCAATGTTGTAAAACCACTATCGATTGTGAGGAAACTTTCCATTAATGACTGCAAGCTCCAAGGTACGAGTTGTTTTCTATATATCTATCTTAGATAACATGATGAAATCGACATGAAGAGATTTGTTGAAGGAGAGACTTAATGTATCCCCCATCAATTGACATGAAACAAAACACTGAAGGATGTGTTGAAGAGAGAGTATTACTAAGTAAATTTGACACAAGGATGGCCAACATAGATGGTCAAAAATACAATAGATGGCCGAATCAGGCTTACTTCCCTTGAAAATATAATCATGACTCATGATGAACTGGGAAGCATGGCTCAAAGAGAACCACTTGGTATAGTGCGATGATGTAGGAGGAATTGAATTACTCTCCATAATGTCTGGAAGATTAACCAGTCAGAGGAGTATCGAGACTCAAAACAATGGTACAAATTGTAGTCAAGCTATAAGACGACTGTAGGACACTGAAACATATAGGTGCCATGTTCAAGGGTGACACAACTGACGACTGACACATTTTGAAAAATAAATAATATTGTTCCCACTTTTCTCTTTTTTAATTTTGTTTGTTTGTCTCTTTCATATTTTAATGATTTTTAAAGAGAGATAAAAATGTACGCAATAGTGTTTTTTTTATTCAATTTTTACAAGCTCGAAAAAGAGGTAAAAGGTTGCTTAGAAGTGTATTTTTTGTATAGGTTTTACAGGCCAAAAAAGAGGTAAAAGTTTGCTCTTTTGGAGAAAATGAGTGGTTGAACAATATGCATATATGTTCCAAGATGATGAACTGACCTAAGAAAAGTGAATGCAAAAGAGTACTTGGAAAGTGGAGTCCACTAATAGAAATGTTTTCTCTAGAGGTATTGGTTACAAAACGGTAGTAGGCTAAAGAAAAAGGAAAGATGTCATGCATGACTGCAATAACGGTAAGTAGGATAAAAGGAACCAACAAAATATTAGTGGAAACCAAGATATAAACAACAAGTGCATAGGCATCTTTGAAGTAACTTAATAATGATGGGAAACCTTTTGGGACATGGCCATAATATAGGTGAAGAAGATAAAATGAGGTTAAACTTCGAGACATGGCGGGTCTAAATGATGGTTCCCATGCCCATAAGTAATTGTAGTATGGGCACCAGATGGAAATCAAGGTGATAAATAGGGTTCCCATGAAGGGTAGGCCCTATCGCTTAAGTTACGATGTGCAATAAAGGATTGGTTAATGTTGCAACCTCACAGGGTCAAACCTAAGGATTTGTTGCGGCAGTATGGATGGTCAATAATGTAGATGGAGTTATAGGGGAAAACCTATTCTATATGCCAGTATAAAACACATACCTTAATTTTATTGGATGTCACTATGATACAAAAAGTGTCACCAAGTCTTGTAAAACACATGTAGTGATACTAAACTCAGGGTTAAACGACATAGTGAGATCTCAATATATATATATATATATATATTATATTTTATATTTTATATTTATTTTGGAATATATAATATTTTTGGATTTTGTAATGTATGTAAATAAAAAGAGGTTTATGTAAGTCCATACTTATGAATGTAGTAGATGCCAATCCAACACATAGTTAGCCAATGAGTCGGTGAATGCGTTAGATTCCTGCAGAATGTTTTGATATTCATTGTAATCAAAATACCTTTATAGGAGAAAAACCCTTAAACCCTTACATAGTAACATGGGAATTCTAACTTGATATGTGTGATTCAACTGGAATACCACTAACTGTGAGTCCAAACTGAATATTGTGGGCCAAACGTATCCTACACATAAAATTTTATAGGTAGTGACAAGACTAGAAATATGATTGCCAGATGCTCCAGCACGAAAATCATTCAAAAGTCACTTACCTTATTTGTGAATAAGGCATCGATGCAAAATCAAATCGACCCCACAACGATAAAGAGTGTCATCAATGATGAGGTATTGTCTATCCTGGTGGCGTAGACGCCGACACTCATCACTGGAGAACCAAGGAGGACAACATCAGGTTTGGAGATATATCGGGACATCTCCATACCATGGATAAAATGAGTCAGTGAGAAATAAAAATTCATCAGTAGATGGATTTCTAACCATGGGTTCTAAATCAACTTGGGGAAGATCGGACAATAATTCAACGAAAACCAAGGATTTCTTAGATTTGGCATAAACGAACTCTGATTCAAACTCTTGTAGAATGATGATCCACTTTGAGTATTTTCCCTCAATTATTTGATGACTCAAGATGTGTCTCATTGGATTGGAGTTGACAATAACAATAATTTTCTTTAATAGTATGTAATGACACAAACATTGGAAAATGTGGACAGCTTCCAAGGCCAACTTTTTGACATGTGAGTCTCGAAGCTCTGGACCAACAAGACCTTTGTTGAGATAGTAGATCACATTTTCTTTCTATGCACTATCTTCTTAGACAAGTGTCATGCCGATGGTGGATTCAGAAGCTGCAAGATAGAGAAAAAAGTCCTCACTGTAATTAGGAGGGCTGAACAAAGGAGTCGACATGAGGGATTATTTCAAGGCATCAAATGAGCATTGGTCCTGGTCATCCCAATCAAAGGCATATATTTTCTCAACAAACACATACAATATTTTGTTATCTCAACATAATTGTGAATGAATCTATGAAAAAAGTTTTCCTTCCCTTGCAAAATTTGAAGTTGGCGGATAGTGCGAGGATGAGTCAATTGAACTATCACCTCAAACTTTAAGGGATAAACCATGATGCCATACCTGGAAATGATAAATCCTATCAAATTCCCCGACACCGCACAAAATTTTCATTTATGTGTGTTCAAATGAATATTGTAGTGTCGACATCACTCGAAAATGACTTGCAAATGGAGAGGATGATCTATACAAAATTGATATCGATCTACTAAATCATCTAAATATTCCTTTACAATATATTTGATGTCATAAAAATCATATGACATCGATTTCTTGAACGTGGCACCAACATTTTTGGGAGAAAAAGGAAGCTTATTATATGAAAATGTGCCCCAAGGACAAATGAAGGAAGTCTTCTGTTGATCTTCTGGTTTGATTTGGATTTGATTATAGTCGAAGAAACCATCCACGAAGGAGAATATTTCACTACCCATGCATTCATTGATAATCTAATCAATGAAAGGGGTTGGATAGTTGTCTTTAGGACAACTTTGGTTCAAATCCCTATAATCTATGTAGACTCGAATGGTACCCTATTTCTTCTCAACTGGAAAATGATTAGATACCCATTCAATCAAGGGAACTAGATAGATAAAGCCAACATGAATAAGTTTTTCGACCTCTGTCTTGATGGAAACAACATTTTTGGGGTTGAATGGCCAGAGCTTCTAACAAGCAAGCTTGGATCTAGGGTACGTTTTGATCTCATGCTCAATGATTCGAGGATCAATGTTGGGCATTTCTTCATAAGACCAGGAAAACAAATCACATAATTATTTAAATAGGGCAGTATACAGTTTAATTTATTTAGGAGAACATTCTGCACCTATCAAGATGTTTTCCATGATTTCATTGAAATCTCAATGGAGATGGTTTTCAAAATATTGGCCAAATTCCCTTTTGAAAAGACATCTTGAATCATGATGGGAGATTGGTACCATGGAACATTATCGTAAAAAATAGGATTTTTGATGTCTTCCTCCAAGCGCTCCAGGAATGACGCACGATAGTGCATGGAATCCCATGGTGTATCAATGGAATTCATGGCTTCTATGATGGCCTCGTCAGAAGGCATATGAAAATCAAGGAAGTTACGTGGAGTGGAAGGAGGAGTGATAGCCCAAATGGGTTTGGTATACTGATCAATATCCATATCTTGTCAGAGATTTGACATAGGGTTATTAGAGGCTGGCTCGATTTCTTGATAAGCGATCTCAACTGGTGATAAAGGCATGCAAGCTCCATAATATTCTATGTCCGTAAGGTTAGGAACCACCCAAGGATCAACAAAGCTAGTAGCAGAAGAGATCATCTAGATAGGAGCAACATTCATCTTAGGAAATAGTGGGGGAAGGGTAAAAGTACCCATAAGAGATTGTTGAGGAGGCTTTCTAGGACATGTAAATGTCATCATACATTAACCTAAGTTTAAGAATGTATAAGAAAATATGTAATAAATGTATAAATATAACATAATGAATGATTAGTTGCAGCCGATACAACCGCTCCAACCATCTCTCTATTGTACAAATACCCATGAAGAGAGAATAAAGAATCAGATGCATATCCTTCTCTAAATTATCTCCTCTTTGTTGGGTTGTGTGTGTTCTCGATGTGTTTCATGATGTAGTATCTCCTTGAATGTCTGCTTCTAATCCCTATATTACAACACTTTTCTTATGTGGTTATGTTCTTGATGTGTTTCATGATGTAGTATCTCCTTCAATGATGTAGTATCTCCTTGAATGCCCGCTTCTAATACCTATATTACAACACTTTTGTTATGTTGCCACATGACTTGAACTAGGAGAAATTTACTTGAGATGATTGTGGAATTATTTGATATGCTCAAAGAAGATTTCATTGTAGAGGATATTGGAGTGGAATTTTTCCTAATGGGTGAGAGCCACACAGAATAATCCTACAGAAGCAAAGAGAGAGACAAAGAATATGTGATCTGATATATCAAAGATGCTCGCCGAATAATGATGTGCATGAAAAGTTGTTTTGTTCCTGATTTCTCGTGGATGCCACTCTGTGCCAAATGATTACTCATGGGCTCAAGAAATTATTAGGAAATTTGTTAGTGATGTGCGTGAAATGTTATTTTTAATGGGTGCTTGTGGATGTTATTATTTGTTGATTTTTCATGACAAAATAAATTCTTGAGATGCAATACAAAGTATACACACTGTTGTAATCCATACTTTGTCTAGAATGAAAGAAATAAAATTACCCGTGGGCATATGCTCGTCCATTGATTTATAATATTGTTGTGATGTTATAAATGGAAGAATTAAATGATTCTTATGGAGATAGTATGCTATTGATGCTACTACCTAGGAGAAACGATGAGGACGATGGATGAGAGACAATACTGAAATACAACAAAATTTGTTTGGACTAATCGATGGAGGAGTTGGGATTGGTTGACTAACACTATAAAATATGTGCTTGGGTCGGATTCGACAATAACCTAACTAGTCTGCGGAAATTATCATTTCGTGAATCGCCTCCTTCTACTATGGCTAAAATGAAATGGTGTAAACCCAATGGTAGCCTTAACTAAGGTTCGATAGGCCCACAAAGCCGAAAATAGCAACAGATGCCAATTAGACTTGTGTTTCCCCACCATTTGTTGGATCATAGTATTCAAGACTCAATTAGTGGCCTCAACTTGACCATTCGACTCTGGATAGTAAGGGGTTGAGTTATCTTGATGAAAAACCAACTTGGCACTTAATTCAGTTATCATTTTATTGTGAAAGTGAGAACCATGGCCAGTCACAATCGTGTGAGACACTCCGAATGTGGAAATGATGTTATTGAAGATGAATAATGTGGTTGTGGTCCCATCATTAGAACAGGTAGGCAAGGCCTTGAACCATATGGTAAAGTAATCGACGACTAGAATGATGTAATCATGGGCATTAGCTGAGGTAGGCTTGCATGTCATGAAATCAATTCCCCACTTAACAAAGGGACCGATAATAATCACATGATGTAAAGGAGTAGGATGCACACACAATTTATGAGTAAATATTTGACAAGGATGACACTTATGGACTACCTACATGCAATCTTTGAAGATTGTGGGCCAAAAGTATCCTACACGTAAAATTTTATGGGCAGTGGCAAGACTAGAAAGTTGAGCGCCACATGCTCCAGCATGGAAATCATTCAAAACTCCCTTAGCTTATTCGTGAATAAAGAATCAATGAAAAATCAAATTGACCCACGACGATAAAGAGTGTCATCAATGATGAGGTATTGTCTAGCCTGGTGGCATAGACGTTGACACTCATCGTGGGAGAACCGAGGAGGACAACGTTGGGTTTGGAGATATATCAGGACATCTCCATACTAGGGATAAATTGATTCAATGAGAAATAAAAATTCATCAGTAGATGGATTGCTAACCACGAGTTCTGTATCAACTTGGGGAAGATCAGACAGTAATTCAACGAAAACCAAGGATTTCTTAGATTTGGCATAAACGAACTCCGAGTCAAAATCTTGTAGAATGATGATCCACTTTGAGTATTTCCCCCCAATTATTTGATGACTCAAGATGTGTCTCTTTAGATTGGAGTCGGTAATAACAATAATTTTCCTTAATAGTATGTAATGACACAAACGTTGGACAACGTGGACAGTTGCGAAGGCCAACGTTTCGACATGCAAGTCTCGAAGCTCGGGACCAGAAAGACCTTTGTTGAGATAGTAGATCACATGTTCTTTCTAGGCACTATCTTCTTGGACAAGTGTCATGTCGATGGTGGATTCAAAAGTTGCAAGATAGAGAAAAAAGTCTCGACCGTAATTAGGAGGGCTCAACAAAGGAGTTGACATCAAGGCTTATTTCAAGGCATCAAATGAGAATTGGGCTTGGTCGTCCCCAAAAAAAGGCGTATATTTTCTCAACAAACGCATAAAACCTTTTGTTATCTCAGCATAATTGTCAATGAATCTATGCAAAAAGTTCTCCTTCCCTTGCAAAATTTGAAGTTGGTGGATAATGCGAGGATGATTCAATTGAACTATCACCTCGACTTTTAAGGGATCAACCATGATCCCATACTTGGACATGATAAATCCTATCAAATTCCCCAAAACCACACAAAATTTGCATTTATGTGGGTTCAAATGAATATTGTAGTGTCGACATCACTCAAAAATGACTCTCAAATGGAGAGGATGATTTGTACATAATTGATATTGAGATGCTAAATAATCTAAATATGCCTTTACAATATATTTGATGTCATGAAAATCATATGACATGGATTGCTTGAACGTGGCACCAACATTTTTGACAGAAAAAGGCAGCTTCTTGTAAGAAGATGTGCCCCAAGGACAAATGAAGGAAGTCTTGTGTGATCTTCTGATTTGATTTGGATTTGATTATAGTTGGAGAAACCATCCATCAAGGAGAATATTTCACTGCCCATGTATTCATTTATAATCTAATCAATGAAAGGGGTTGGATAGTTGTCTTTAGTACAAGCTTGGTTCAAATCCCTATAATCTATGCAAACTCGAATGATACCCTATTTCTTCACAACTAGAACATGATTAGATACCCATTCAGTCAAGGAAACCAGATAGATAAATCCAACATGAATAAGTTTTTCGACCTCTATCTTGATGGAACCAACGTTTTTGGGGTTGACTTGATGGAAACAACGTTTTTGGCTCTAGGGTACGTTTTGATCTCATGCTCAATAATTATAGTATCAATGATAGGGCATTTCTTCGTAAGACCATGCAAACACATCACATAATTATTTAAATAGGGCAGTATACAATTTAATTTCTTCAGGAGAACATTCTTCACCTATCGGGAAGTTTTCCATGATTTCATTGAAATCTTCTTCACCTATCGGGATGTTTTCCAGGATTTCATTGAAATGTCAATGGAGATTGTTTTCGAAATATTGGCCAAATTCCCTTTTGAAAAGACATCTTGAATCATGATGGGAGATTGGTACCATGGAACATTATCGGAAAAAATAGGATTTTTGATGTCTTCCTCCAAGCGCTCCAACTCAGGGAGGAATGACGCACGATGGTGCATGGCATCCCATGGAGTATCGATGGAATTCATGGCTTCTATGATGGCCTTGTAAGAAGGCATATGAAAATCAAGGAAATCACGTGGAGTGGAAGGAGGAGTGATATCCCAAATGGGTTTGGTATACAGAACAATCTGCACATCTTGTCAGAGATTTGACATAGTGTTAGCAGAGGCTGGCTTGATTTATTGATAAGCGATCTCAACACGTGATAAAGGCATGCAAGCTCCGTAATATTCTATGTCCGTAAGGTTAGGAACCACCCAAGGATCAATGAAGCTAGTAGCGAAAGAGATCATCTAAATAGGATCAACATCCATCGTAGGAGATAGTGGGAGAATGGTATAAGTATCCATAAGAGATGGTTGAGAGGCCTTCTAGGTCATGTAAATGTATTCATACATTAACATATAATGTATAAGAATATATGTAATAAATGTATAAAGAGAATATAACCAATGATTAGTTCGAGTTGATACAATCACTTTAATTATCTTTCTGTTGTACAAATACTCATAAAGATAGAATAAAGGATCTTTCCATAAGAGATGGTTGAGAGGCCTTCTAGGTCATGTAAATGTATTCATACATTAACATATAATGTATAAGAATATATGTAATAAATGTATAAAGAGAATATAACCAATGATTAGTTCGAGTTGATACAATCACTCCAACTATCTTTCTATTGTACAAATACTCATAAAGATAGAATAAAGGATTAGATGGATATCCTTAAATTATCTCCTCTTTGTTGGTTGTGTATATTCTTGATATGTTTCATGATGTAGTATCTCCTTGAATGTTTGCTTCTAATCCATATATTACAACACTTTTGTTATGTTGCCACATGACTTGAATTAGAAGAAATTTACTTGAGATGATTGTGGAATTATTTGAGATTGTTATGTTGCCACATGACTTGAATTAGGAGAAAATCCCTATATTACAACACTTTTGTTATGTTGCCACATGACTTGAATTAGGAAAAATTTACTTGAGATGATTGTGGAATTATTTGAGATTATTATGTTGCCACATGACTTGAATTAGGAGAAATTTACTTGAGATGATTGTGGAATTATTTGAGATGCTCGAAGAGATTTCATTGTAGAGGATATTGGAGTGCACTTTGGACTTTTTCCTCATGGATGAGAGCCACACAGAATAATCCTGCAGAAGCAAAGAGACACACGAAGAATATGTGATCAAAGAGAGAAACGAAGAATATGTGATCTGATATATCGAAGAAATTATTAGTATATTTGTTAACTGATGTGCGTGAAACATTTCCACACAGAATAATCCTGCAGAAGCAAAGAGAGAGACGAAGAATATGTACTCTGGTATATCGAAGAAATGATTAGTAAATTTGTTAGCTGATGTGCGTGAAACATTTTTTTTAATGGGTGCTTGTGGACGCCATTCTTTGTTGATTTTTCGTGACAAAATATATTCTTGAGCTGCAATACAAAGGATACAAACTGTTGTAATCCATACTTTGTCTAGAATGAAGAAATAAAATTACCCGTGGGCATATGCTCGTCGATTGATTTATAATATTGTTGCGATGTTATAAATGGAAGAATTAAATTATGCTTATGGAGATAGTATGCTATTGATGCTACTGCCTAGGAGAAACGATGAGGACGATGGACCAGAGACAATACTGAAATACAACAAAAATTGTTCGGACTGGTCGATGGAGGAGTTGGGATTGGTTGACTAACACTATAAAATATGTGCTTGGGTTGGAGTCTACAGTAAGCTAACTATTGTGCGGAAATTATCATTTCGTCAATCGCCTCCTTCTAGTATGCGGCATGGAGTTCTACTATGGCTGCATGGAGTGCAAATCTTAGTGGAGGAAAACTATTCTTAAAGAGAATTACATTGTAACAGCCGACTGAAAAGATGATATTGACTTTGACTATTTTGAGGAGAGATTATTGTTTTGGTTGACTATCCCTTATTGACTCTTTATTGATTGGTAAAATCAAGTATACATACCCTCATTACATTGTAACCGCCCATTGAAAAGATGATGTTGACTTTGAATATTTTGAGGAGAGATTATTGTTTTGGTTGACTATCCTTATTGATTGGTAAAATCTAGTAAAATATGCATACCCTATCTCTTTTTATTTGAATTTATAACATATGCTTATGTTTCTAGTTATTAGGCCCACTCAAATATAAGCATTATATCCTACTAAAGTTATGAACAATGGTGAAAAAATGTTTTTTTATGCAAAGAAAAGTCACAAGTACAGTTTTGCATCATAATGAAATGATATGCGAACTGGTCTCAGCATCAAAGTTGCTATTGTTTTAGTTTAACTGATATTTCAAACCGTCCGAGTTGAATACCTTCCCTTCAAAGCGATGTCGTATTTTTTAAACCCTAAAGCTTCCCATACGTTGGAATGCTTATACTGCTCACGGCTTTACATGAACCAATTTCAATAGAACCTCCAATAAATCCTCAACGTGATCACCTCATGCAAATTTAATGGATGGAAAATCAACAACGATAGAACCAAACTCAGTGGGCCTGTGTCAGTGAAGAAGGATCTGGCAGAAGCAAATTCCAATGTCGCCAAGAGAATCGAGTACATAACGACACGTGTGGATGGAACTCTCTGATTAATTCGGCCAAATTTTGTAGACTGTTTGGAAGATGAAAGCCACTTCATAAAATTCGACCTAACTGAGGGAAACATGTATTGAAAGAGAAAAGGCGTGAACAACAGATGTTGTATGTGGAATTACTTCGGTGGTTTGGCAGCAGTGTGTTAGGAGTACTTGGGAGGTTTGTTGATTATCGAAATGTTGCAAGAGGAAGTCGACTGGTCATAAACTAGCACTTTAGCACAGCCACAAACTCGTGGCTGAACGCCGAAAGGTTTTTGTTGGTAAAATTTTCAACTCAGTAAAAATTCGGCTTTTAGTTAAAAAAAAACTCTAATTTACATTAGATTCATGAAAAATTTTGGTTCAAATAATTTAAGGAATTCACATTAAGCTAGTTAGGAATGGAGAATATGAAAGGTTGGAATTAAGTTTGTTAATCATTTGAACTTGGTAATTAGATGGTTACACAATGATTTTTTAATTTTATTAAATAAATGTTAAAAAGTAAATAAGTTAATTGAAATCTTAAAAATGCAAAAAGTTATGAACATGAGATTTCATTCATTGATTTAAAAGTACAAAAAAATATGCCAACATCTTCAATTGATAATCATACCATTTAAATTTATAATTAAAAAATAATTAAATATATCCATTTCCAATAAGTATATTCCTTTGACATAATAAGTAGACTCATTAGGCCGAGTCCAGTGGGTCGACGGCTTGAGGGACTAGTGGGTCGACTGCTTGAAGATAATCCAACCTTCGCTTGAAGGACTAGTGGGTCGACTGCTTGAAGATAATCCAACCTCCGATTAATGAGTGTTGACCCGAGTCTATAAAAAATCAGCTGTTTCTTACAAAAAAAAAAAGTTAACCAAAGATGCCAATTCGACCACTAATTTTCTAGAAGAAAGACCACTAGGCTCAGCAACCAACAGATTGAGCGTGGGCATGCATACGATGTCTGTGGGAGTTTGGAGACTATTTCTTTTATGACTTAGATATTTTCCAAGTTCTCAGTCATGGTTTTCTAAATATATAGATAATGTAAGAAAGATCTTAGGTCAACTTCACATAGTTTTATATGTTAGGCTATGGACAAGACGAGCTAAGCAGTATAATGAATTGAGTTTTAGCACCATTGATGGAGTCATGGCTGTAAGACGTATGTCAATGTAATAAGGAGTCTTATGTATAAGGAAATGCATGAAGGATAGAAGCCGAGTCTCCAGTTAGTCGGTCTTTGAAGTAAATAAATAAAGATTGCTGTGAGGAGCTGGTTGACCTAACTAGTGGCTACCTCGCGACTACTTTATGAACAAAATGTGCACAAAAATGTGGAGTTATTCAACAAAAGGAGGGGGTTAAACTTGAGTCTTCAAAGGAAAGCGATCCCCTCCATAATTGTAATGTAAGTCAGTTTTTAGTAGACAGATTGGTTACTCACCAACGTCACAACATTTAGTTTATTTTGCAAAATTTTGGTTCCAACAAAAATGTGTTTTTATTTTCAATCGTTGAGTCAAGTCATGAAAATTCATAGTCAATTTCTCCTTCATGTAATATCAAATGCAGACTCTTTATATTCTTAGGTATCAAAAAAGCATAAAGAAGCACATGAAGAACAATCTAATGGATTTGGAATTTATCAAAGGTTAATAAATGACCACTTCCTATTTTCTCAACATAAAAATAAGTCACCTTTACACCTCCATAAGATGTTTCCCATATCCTGGTACACAAAAGGATAGCTTTTGCTAAAGATGAAGAAATGTTAAAAGAATTTGACTTTGAAAAAGGAAATAGTTAGGTTTATGACCCTCATGGTGTGATTACTGCTAGGAAGTCCACTTATAAGCATGAATCAAAAGGGATGATAGAAATAACTGCTAACCTAGAATCATGGGAATAAGTTAGAGAGATCTTTGAAAAAGAGTCCCTTAGATCAATGATACTATCATATCAGGCTAGCTCAGTTCCACACGCTAAAATCCTAAAATCCTAAATTTCCCACTTTCATATTCTCAATCGGGACCAAAGATATGTTAAAAAAACAGGATCACAGAGAAATAAAATAAAACAAATGAAGAAATAAAACACACAAGATACAAAATACAATAGAGACACAGATATACATGGTTCACCCAGTGTGGGCTATGTCCACCAGAGAAATTGCTAGGTCCTTCCTTTATTATTATCCAACAAATGAAGGGATACAACCTACAACACACCCATTGTAACTTCCTCTACTTTCTCTCACAGTCTCGTCTCTCAGAATACAATATTCATACTGATACATAGCCGCAATACATTTCCTTCATAAAAGAGGGTTGCCTTCTAGGGAAAAAAACCCTAACATAACTTCTACTGTCAAATATGTGACCTTATAATGAATGGTCCAGATTTACTATGAAATTACAATAAACATTTACAAGACAATTTTTCCTTCTGGGGTTTCACCCCTGAACCCCCTCCAGGGACCCGCTTTCCCCCAGACTCCTCAAGGCGGGTAACCCCCTGCACTCCCCCGCATGGAGGAGTGTACATTCTTTTGGGGTGTAAAGACTTCATGGGGTATAAACACGGCTAAAAACAAAGACCTCTAAATCAAGAAGATAATCAGGCTCCACAACCAACAAGATATATGCACATTAGAGAAAGAAGCTTAAATAATTTGATCATGAAGAGGAAGAAGAAGAGGAGAATGGCCTAGCCAAGTTACTAGATAAAGGGAAGAGTTTATTATAGATAACTCTAGGAGAGAAGGAATATGAAGGGCCACCTCGTACTATTGAATACTTTCCATATACCCTATTGTTAGATGGATCACTCAAAAAAGAAACCACGAGTGGTGGAGAAACAGGGAAGCCACCCACTGTGTTCTCTCATTACATGGATATAAAGACACATAAAAAAGATTCACAAAGGGATTTGTATCCTCCAGTGGTAGGAGGGGAAGCTCCAAAGATCAAGCTATTTATAATAGTAGATCATTAAGCAAGTACTTTTAATATAGCTCTATTAGAAGCAAAAGTAAAAGGGTCACTTCCTCCAATAGATTATAAATTAACCGAGGTTAAAACCGATGGTATTTAATCTCCTGATTTGATTGATTTTCATTAGCAAGCAAGTGAAATTTTGTATCAAGGAGTGCTATAGTCCTCTTCTAGTTAGAGTAATATGACAGAGATTACAATCAATGCCCATGAACAACAGAGGTAGGAAAAAATTACCACTAAGTCAAGTTAGACAAGGGTGGTAGAGCTAGAAATATAGATAATAGCTCTAGGTATTGACCCTAAAATTCCACTGTTGTAGGATATCTAATGAAGAAAAATTATATTGACATCAAAGTTACTAAAAACGAGGTTGAATATGACTAAAGCACATCATGTGCAAAAACTAGAACTCCATGATGGTCATGAGGAAAAGGAACAATTGTTCCTCCAATCAAAGAAGTGTCAATAAGACAATATGCAGTTGCAAAGAGAAATTGAAATGTTGAGAACAGAAAATGAGCTCCTTAAGAATCAACAGATTCATTTGAATCAACTATCAAGGAAAGGAAAGGAACAATATGAGGCTATGAATCCAACATAAGGATTAGCTAAGGCAATGGTTGATCTCAGTGCGAAAGAAAGGGAATTGGGAACTTTGAACACACAATTGAGGAATAAAAGTGCCAAGATCATGGAGCTGGAAGAACAAGAAAAAATAAGAGAAGTTCTCTAAGAATAGATAAAAATAAATCCTTGAGTGAAGTAGAGAAGAGCCACAAAAAAGTTATAATTAAAAGAAACAAAGCATGTGATTTGGGATCAGATAGCATCCCTGATAACTGACAACTGGGTCCATTCTTCTCTGATTGGAGATGAATTGGAATTGATAAAATTAGCTAGAACATATATAGTTCGGGTAAAATCTAAACTATAAAATAAGCTTGATTTTGATAATGTCATTATTAAATTCTTAAATAGTCGAACCCGAGAGAAACTTAAATATTTGAATGTTGAGGATAGAACCAATATCATCATTTATTCCAAGAATATTCTCACTAAAAGGAGACAACTACAAAATGTCAAAAGTAGGCTACACGAGATATTAGGTGAGGTGTCTTCTTTCAAAATAATCTTCAAGGATCTCATTGTTCTTGGGATACCATCTCTTTGTGAAGGACATGGAGATTTTATTTCTCATCGGAGATACTCAAAATTGTTGGATCATAAAAGGAATAATGATAAACGATTTGATAGGTTGACTCGAGTCTTACTAGGACAAGACATCATGGATATGCTGGTAGGGGACATTGATATTTTTCATCAGATGAGAAGGTTGTTCAAACATTTTCCTTAGCCATCATATGAGAGATATGCTAACCTTGACAAAATAGTCAGAAATGTGAAAAATATTGATTATCACATGGGAAAATGTGGCATTATTAGTGTCAATTCCTCAAGCTTTTCCCAGGGAGACAAGGAGAATCAAACATCACAAGGAGGGTCTAGTAAAAAGTAATTAAAAAAAAATTGATGAGAACATTTTTGAGCAATAACATTTTTCCATGTATATATATTTTCTAAAAAAGGGAGTAGCAGTTTTATGAAAATCAAGAAGCAATAAATGGTATCAAGAAGCAGTTTTGAAGAAGAGTGTGAAGATAAAAGAAAGAGAACGCTTAGTTTGTAGAGGTCGACGCTTAGTTTGTAGAGGTCGACGCTTAGTTTGTAGAGGTCGACACTTTGGGGAATTTAAGAGCCTCTTACAACCAAAGTTGTTGATCACAATCCTCATGCATATACAAATTATAAAGTTAGCTGGATTCATGATATTCATCCCCTACGTTATGTTTTAGTTTGTAATTATTATTTTTTTGTACATGTTCTTGTAAAATTTGCCCCCCTCATTTGGCTTCTTGTATCAGATACCCATTAATAAAATATCAAGGAACATGTTATGTAACATATTCAGTCTAATTGTGTGGTGTACAGCTATGGAATATAAGTGATTTCATCTTAACAAATGACCATTTCTTTCTATTTATTCATATTCTTGAATGATATGCAGAGGGGACATCCATGTATTTGAATATCTGAAGATGTGTAACTGTTTGAATCATGTTTTATTGATCTATGATATGTGTTAGAACTATTGAATTTTTAATTGCTCGAATGTTTTTCTATTTCCATAAGCTATACTATTCATTCTCTGCAATTTCTTATATGCTTATCTTGTTTTTCTTCCAATTCACCACTCCACTCACATGTGAATATAAACTTTCTGAAACACTCATGGACATATGCCTTTTGGAGTTGATATTTTTTAATATCCGAGCTAAGACTATTTGAGGGTCGAGAGTTTAGAAAGAGAGAGATAAAAACTTACCCAATTTTGCACAATTTTCCTTATTGCAAGAGTGGATTTAAGAATCACCCCGATTCTTATCCCCTGGGTGCCTCAACATCGTTCCATTGAAAACCTAGAACATCTCAAGGGATAACATAAAAACTGGCATTGCTATCGGGGAATGAAATTTGAAGACATATTTCTATGGGATACAACATGGTTGGGTCTGATCCTTAATGGTGAACAAGCCTCAGACATATGGTTGTTAACATTTCACCTTGAAACTCCACAGAAGGAAAATATTTCCTCCATCAAAAGACACACCAGAAGTAACCTTGATCCTAAGCAGGTTCTAGTATACTAAGATATAGAAACCATTGTGACCTAGAGAAATGTCAGAGAGCGATAGATA
Organism: Picea engelmannii; assembly: GCA_009831015.1. Lineage (NCBI taxonomy): Eukaryota > Viridiplantae > Streptophyta > Pinopsida > Pinales > Pinaceae > Picea > Picea engelmannii. Next base: position 2,366,310 of record ML776670.1, on the reverse strand, counting down.
TATTCTTCTTAAGGTAACCTAATTTAGAAACATCCCCTTCTATTGTTCAAAGAAGTGTTGAATCTGTAATTGATATTCTTATAGATGTCTAGTATTCTTCAAAGTTTCCCCTTGAACATTTGATAGATATACAATATTCCCCCCTAGAACTTTGTCAACAACTGAGTTCTTCCTTACAAACCTTCTTGAAATATCCAGTGGCTTCTCTATCCTTTGAAGCTAATAGTCTAATCCTACAAAACCTTATGGTTTTCTTAGGTGGAGGAATATCAGGTGGAAACCAACCTCCCCCACCACCTTTAAACCCTTAGGTCACTGCTAGATATGGTCCATTGAATTTACCCCAACATGTTCATGATATCCTTGGTAATTAATTAAATCATTTAACTAAATATGATGGAGAAAAGACCCATTTCACTGAAGAATACATAGATTCCTTTCAATAATTCACAAAAACCCTGTTTGTGGAGAATGATGATGTCTTCCTAAGGCGTTTTGTCCAAAATTTAGAGGGAGACATTAGAAAATGGTTTAGAGAACTTCCCATTCCTTGAATTGATAGTTGCTAGGATTTAGAATTTCCTTTTATGAGATAGTGGGGTGGAAAAAGAGACAATCTATACTAACTTACTGAATTTGGTTCATTGAATAAGAGAGCTAATGAATTTCTTTTTTATTGTAACAAAAGATTTAACAATATTTATAACAATGTCCCTAGAGACATAAATACTTCACATCCAACAACCAAAGTCACATATTCTAGTCTATTTGATGTTAATTTTTCCATAGTATTGAGGGAAATGATGTCTCCAACTATGATTATAATTCAAGATGTTCCAATAGACATTGAAGGGAACTTGAATGCATAAAGTAAAATGAAGCTAAAACCTGATCACGCATTGATCCAGATTTTATGAGCATAAAGAAATTACTACAGATTATTAATAGGTGGTCAACAAAAAATAACAGAGATAAAGTAAAACTGGTTTTCTATTCAATAAGGAAATAAGTTGAAACTGTAAAATGCAGCAGAAACAAGCTTGCTGGAATGGTGGCAGCTTATCTTTGAGAAGAGATGTGATGGTTGTGCTCATTCACAAGAAGATGATTACATTGAGGCTCTGAAGGAATTTTTACAATAAACATGACTACCCAAAAACCTAGACATCCAAAAACCTAACCCTAGGAGATGAAGCGCCAAAAGTCATGTGGGCCCTGTTTGGGTAAGTTAGTACATCAACTTCTCGGGGTCGTAACTTTTGCATACGATCTCCATTTCAGGCGTATGATAGCCCGTTGGAAAGGTATCATCAAGGAGATTCATTTTGGGGGAAATTTCTAAGGAAACATCATATTTCTCCTTGTTTTCCCAAAAAACATCGTTTAGGGCCTCAAAACAGCTTTGAAAGTGAAAAACTACTAAAAATAGTAAATTACCAAAATTGGCAGAAAACTATTTTGAGCCAGTTGGAAAAGGTGGGTGGCCACTGATATCAACTTGGATCAATCCTCCCTCATTAGGAATAAATTGTCTCCATTGCATTGAGTTCCCGCATCAGATGAGGAAATTTCTGCTGAATTTGGCTCCGGGTGAGCCACTTGCCTTGGTGCAGGAGCTGCCCTGCTTTGACGATTCGATAAAGATGGATCCTTTGCTATTGAGTGCCCTTGATCTATGTGTCCAAAATATGATCATTGGATTCCTATTTTATGCGGTTGGGGTTGAGTTCTATTGGTTTCATTTGTTCTTCTACTTCTGAGGTGTCCAATAATGGTGGGAAATAAGGGCAAAGGAGATCCATGTTGAACACTAGGTGCAGGCCAAGGAAAGGAGGAATGTTGAATTCAAAAGAATTATCCTCTACGGCCTTGGTGATGGTGTACGACCCATAACTGAGTGGGTGAAGATTCTGAAGGGGTCCTGTAAGGCGTTCTTTATACAAGTGCAACAAAACTTTGTTGCCCACCTGAAACTTATGTGGCACTTGATGTTGATCATGGCACTGCTTGTACTTGTCATTGGACGTTTGTAAGATATCCTGAACCTGTTGGCAGATGTGATAGATCTGCTCAATGAATTAGGTGGCTTTGTCAAATTCAGTTGGTGCAGGAGATGAGTTGGTCGAGGTGACCACAAGGGGAAGTGCAACATCTATGGAACCCAATGGTTGGAATCCCAACCGCACCTGAAAGGGGTTGTGGCTAGTTGAGATATGCAGGGCTCAGTTGTAGCTATTCTGGAAATAGGGATGGATCTCATCCCATGTGCAAGGGTGCTTTGAATTATACATGTGAAGGATATGCACAATAATTCTATTTACGACATCGGTTTGGCCATCTATCTGGGGGTGGAAGGCCATGGATTTGGTGAGCTTGGTGTCCAACAGTGACCAGAGGCTCGACCAAGATGTGCTAAGAAATCAACTGTCCCAATCTGAGACAATGGTTTTTGGGAATCCATAATGTTCCTAGACTCGTTCAAACAAGATCTTGGCAGTGGCCTCTGCTGTGATGTTCTTCTTGCAGGAAACCATAATCGCCATCTTAGAAAAGTGATCAACAACCACAAAAACACAGTCATTTCCCCACTTGGTGGATGGGAGGCCTGACATGTAGTCCATTGAGATGGATTCCCATGGCTTGTCAGGAGTAGGAAGACGGGTGTACAGGCTTTGTTTCTTAGTGGTCGGTTTGGAAATAGCGCAGGTAGTGCAGGACCTGATATACTTGCTGAACTCGTGTCGAAGTTTCAACCAGTAGAAATGTTTCTGTAGCATCACCACTATATTTTCGACGCCGAAGTGTCCTACCACCCGAATGTAGTGGTCTTCCCAAATCATCTTCGCTCGCTTGCTTGATGGAACACAGATATGGCCCAGATGACACAACAATCCATCATGAAGATGGACATTATCGACAAATTCATTTGCACCCAACATTTGGTAGGTGGTGGCAAAGTCTGGGTCTGTCTCATAGAGTTGGGGCCATCCAGAGGTCTCATGGATGCAAGAGTCTAGCACCGTGGTGAGTGCCACAACTGGCGGTATGATGAGGAAATTAGTGACGTTTTTGGTGCTTCTTGTTTTATACTTGATGTTGAGGTGGAATTTCTGCAAGTATGTGGACCACTTTTAATGACGATTATTCTACAATTTTCCTTTTGTCTGCATGAACTGTAGTGGCTTATGATTAGTGTGGATGACTGTCTCCTTCCCAAGAATGTAATGTCTCTATTGGCGACAGTCTTTCACAATGGAGTACATTTCTTTGTCATAAGTAGGGTAATTATGGACAACATGTGATAGTGTTTCACTATGATAGACCACGGGGTGGCTGTGCTGAGTGAGAATGACGCTCACAACATAGTCTAAAGAATCTGTATCGACCTCAAAGGGCTACTGTAGGTCTGGTAGTGAAAGTAATGGGGATGAGAACAAGCGTTACTTCAAATCATCGAACACTTATTGTTGGGACCAACCCCACACAAATTTCTCCTTACCACCACCCCTGGTTATTTGGCTAAGGGCCCATGCAATATGGGAGAATCCCAACACGAGCCTACGGTAGAAATTGGTAAGGCCCAAGAAGCTCCGAAGCTTAGTGAGTGTGGTTGTGGCTGGCAAGTCATGGATGATTTGGATCTTAGATGGATCCACATGTACGCCATGCTGATCAATGATGTAGCCCATGTAATGGACCTTTTCCATGCTGAAGGAGAATTTTTCCAAGTTGGCGTATAGCTTGTGCTGCCGGGTGTGCAGAACCTACTAAATATGCTACAAGTGTTTGGCCCAAGTCTTGTTGTAAATGAGAATTTCATCCAGATACACCACTACAAAATTATTGGTGAATGGTCATAGGATATCTTCCATCATCCTCATGAAAGTGGCTGGAGAATTTGTCAAACCAAAGGGCATGACCAGCCATTCAAAAAATCCTTCCTTTGAATTGAAGGAGATCTTCCATACATCTGTCTATTATATTGGGACCTGGTGGTAGCCAGACTTCAGATCAATCTTACTGAAGTATTTGGCCCCCGTGAGTTGATCAAGGAGGTCGTCGATTTAGGGAATTAGGTACCGGTTTCTGAGTGTGATTTTATTCAGAGACCGGTAATTAATGTAGAGTCGCCAGGTTCCATATTTCTTCTATACCAACATGATTGAGATCCCACAAGGTGATGATATGGGATGGATGTGCCCCTTGTGGAGTAGTTCTTGGATCTATCGCTTGATCTCCTCATTCTCTAACAGAGAGCGACGATAGACTAGCCCATTGGGCAGTGGTGCGTCGAGGGTCATATCGATGGTCTGCTTGACCTGGAAGTGCAAAGGTACCCCAGTAGGTGAGGAGAAGATATCCAAGTATTCTTCCATGACCTTATCTAATTGCTTCTACTGTGTGGAGAGGTCGGTCATAGAGACCCTTGATGTGGTTGTGATCTATCGCTTATTCTGAGAGAAAATCACAAAGAAGACAAACTTCCCCATCTGAGAGATGACCTTCCTACATTTCTTAGCAGAGATCAAGGAAATAGCACTAGGTGGGACTGCCTCGGGTATCCTGTACAATTTCCTGTTCAAAGTAATAATAACACTACGAGGCCTAGACTCATATACAACATGACATTTCCATAGATATGGTTGGCCCAAAATAACATCACAAACTTTGAGAGGAGAAACATCACACAATACCTCGTCTTTGAAGGGCTTGATGCCATAAGACTATTGACACTATTGGCTGACACAAAGATCGCTTCCTTGGCAGTGCCATTCAATGGTGTAGGGTTTTGGGTGTGGCATTGTCGGCATGGCTAGCTACTTGAAGACATATGATGAGATGAGGTTCTTCTGGCTACCGCTATCAATGATGAAGTGCAGTGGGGTGCCTTTTACCCACATCTGTGAATGGAAGAGGCACTCTCCTTCTTCTGGCTTGTCTTGTTCACCAGGCTGGAGCTTGGTGGTAGAAATGGTGGCACTGGGTTCCACGTCAATGATCCATATTCCCCTTTTTGGTTCTAGCTCAGAGCCATAACCCGCATCTGATTTATAGGCTTTCACTTTGGCCACCAATGATTTCTTTGAGCGACATTCAACAATGTTATGCCAAGGGCTCTTCTAGAAGTCACACCACTTCTCGGTATCTTTGTTTGTCTTTTCGGTGTCCTTATTTTCTTGTGTCTTGGTCTGGTTGTCCTAATACTGTCCATATTTTCTCTATCCTTTGTTCTGTGGGTTGGGGCTTCCGTTTCCTAGATTTTGTTGAAGAGGTTCCCAGGCCCAAATCGCCGCGTCTTTTGTTTGAGCTTCTGCTCAATTTTGACGACATATCGGTAGGCTGCGCCCAAGGATGAGATGTCCATAAATTCCATTTGGTCTGGATGTATATATGTAGAGCACCATGATACTTGAGCACTAGATTTCACTCCAAATATTTGATACACAACTTGGTGTGCAAGGTATGGAAGATATTTTTGAAATCTGGCACTGCTTGGTCTCTTTCTTTCTGCAGTGTGGTCCATTTGGTATACAAGTCATCATAACTTCTAAAAGGGTTGTATTGTTCCTTAATAGCATCCCTGAAGGATTCCAAGGTGGCCGTGACTGTAAATAATGAGGGTTCCTTTGTTTCCTTTTGGTCACATAAATTTTCCCACCAATATTTGACATGGGGAACGGCTTTGAGGAGCGCAAAAGTAATCTTTTCTCTATTTGAAAAGTTATGGATAGAAAAATACCCTTCTAGTAGATTCAACCACTTGTCTATAACATATTCATCTATCTGACCTTCAAATATAGGAATACCGAAGTTTATTTGTACCTTGAAGGGGGTGGTGCCTCCACTCAAAGAATATGCATCGCATGTTGGTAGTCGTTGAAGGATTTGCACGAAACTATCCATTATCTCGTTCCTTTGTTGTGTGAGGGCTTCCTCAATCAAAAGTTTGAATGGATATCATGTCTCGTCATCTTACTTTTCTCCTTCCATGAGAGTTCACTTAGGCATGTGAGATCTTTTTTCCTCAAGAGAAACAAGCTCGAGACCCAACTCTTTGTACTCCAACCTCGTTGGGGACATGCATTAAGATGACAAGGAGCAGGCCACTATGATACCAATGATCTAGATTTTATGAGAAGAACGAAATGACTACATATTATTAATAGGTGATTAACACAAAATAACAAAGATACAATAAAAATGGTTTTCTATTCAAACTGTAAAATGCAGCGAAAACAAGCTTGCTGGAATGGTGGCGGCTTATCTCTGAGAAGAGATGTGACGGCTGCGCTCATTCAAAAGAAGATGATTACAATAAGGATATGAAGGTTTTTTTACAATAAACAGGAATGCCCAAAACCCTAGACATCCAAAAACCTAACCCTAAGATATGAAGCGACAAAAGTCATGTGGGCCCATTTGGGTAAGTTAGTACATCAACTTCCCGGGGTCATAACTTTTGCATATGATATTTGTTTTAGGCATATGATAGCCCATTGGAAAGGTATCATTGAGGAGATTCATTTTTCGAGGAAATAATAAAATAACTTCTATATTTCTCCCCAGTTTCCCAAAAAACATTGTTTAGGGCCTCAAAATGGCTCCAGAAGTGAAAAACTGCTAAAAATAGTAAATTACCAAAATTGCCAGAAAACTGTTTTGAGCTAGTTGGAAAAGGTGGGTGTCCATCGATATCCACCTGGATCAAGCATAAACTAAAAATAATAGAGAATATTGTTGTACCTATGATCCAAATAAAGATTCCCACGAGGCAAGGATGGATAAAATGTCTAGGATGATTAGAAACTTAACAAATAAGATTTGAAGGTTTGAGATGGAAAATAACAATGCAAATAAAGTTCCTCAAGAAATATGTATGAGAAATCCAAATCAGTTGAGAAGACCTTTTAATCCTCAACTCATGATGAGGGAAATAAGAAATGAGGAACAACCCATTCAACCCCTTGTAAAAATAAACAACAAAAATAACCTGGTTGAATAAGTTATGGATGAGGAATATGTAGAATACATAGAAGAGGTACACCTGCTTCAGGATGATCAATATTCCATGCATATAAATAAAAATGAATATGAATATTCTATAAATCCTAAGAAACAGATCCTAAAGAGTTAATCAAACCAACACACTTTGTCTTATGTACTGTATAAAATATTTTTTGATGCACTACATGTTGAAATTCATAAGAAATATGATCTTAGACCTAGGAAAAAACAAGCTACCCAAAACAGTCAATCTCAACCTAAGAATCCTATCCCAATTTAGTTAAATGATAAATTCAAATAACTTACTGATAATCCCAAGGATAACGAGGTTTTGGAACATTCAAAAAGAGAAAAAGAAATCAAAGAGTTTGAGGAATCAATTCCACCTTTTAACATCGAAAAAGAAATATATAAGATTAAGATCCATGTACCATTCGTGGAATTGGCTAAGAATCCTTCATATCATAAGAAAATTGAGAATTCCATACAGGGAAAAGGATAATTGAACCCTACTGATACCTTAAATGTACAAAATGAGACTCCCATGATAGTTTTTGGCCCTCATATATATGACCAAGAAGATTCTATTTCACCTTTATATGTAACATTGAATATTCATGAAAAAATGTTGCGTAATTGTATGCTTGATTCTGGGGCATCACATAACCTCATGCCCAAAGTAGTCATGGAAAAGTTGGGATTAGAGATAACCATACCATATCATGACCTTTATTATTTTGATTCCAGGAATATGAAGTGTGATGGACCGATTAAGGACATGGTGGTTACTTTGGCCCAATTACCTCTCAAGATCATCATGATGGATGTGGTGGTGGCTAATGTGCCTACTAATTATGGCATGCTTCTATCAATAACAACATGTAATATGGGAGGTAATACATATATGGACATGACTTATTCCATTTTACTAATATTTAGAGGTCAAAACATAGGGTTATATAGAGAGACAAGGTTTTTTTTTTGGTGAGTGACCAGAACAACCCTGTAAACCATCCCATCTATGTTGTTGATGAATATACCGGTTGTTGCATCCTCACAATTAATGAACAATACAAGTAATTCCTAACACTCATAAACCCTTTGGTAATCTCTTCTAATGAAGTAAATAGTATATGGATTTTTTTTATTTTTTATTTTTTATGGGGAATATTCAAATGAAGGAGTGGGAGCTAATGTAGTACTCATTTCCCCCAGCAAGAAAGAAGTACATTTTTCATATAAAATAGAGTTTGAAGCCACCAATAATGTAGTTGAGTATGAATCCTTGATTCTAGTATTGGAGGCAGCAAGAAAATGCAAATTACCAAGATGGCGGTTGTTGGCTTGCAATGGGAAGACACAATATTAATCATCTATATAAAACAAAACCCTTAGACACCGTCCCTTTCAACATCACCTAAAAGAAAGTGAAGTCTCAACTGAGGCATCTAGAGGGTCTACTGGAACCAAGGTTCTACAGTAATGAGGGGAAGTGAGGCACTCTTCATGTTCTTACTACCATTTACTTATGTGTGGAGTTTCCATTACTCACAATCACTTAACACTCAATATATTCTATGTGTGACATTCTCCCACTTAACATCCATTCAATTATTAGATACTTTAGTGCATGACATTATAACATAATATATGAACAATACATTCAACATATATCATCATCGTGCACCATAACATTAAGCATCATAAAATACAAAGACAACACATCGCAACACACAAGTTTAACGTGGTTCACCCAATATGGGCTACACCCACAACGATTGACTTCTTCTATTATTTATTGATAATATTCTACAACTATGAATTGTTCTTACAAAATATGCAACAATAACATTACCTAAACCTGCCTAGACGTTCTGTTGCAGTGAGAGATTCACTCCTCATTCACACCTCAAACTTCTTCCTTAGCTTGACTCAACTTACCCAAAAATAAAATAGAACTTCTCATAAGTCAAACCTACTCTACCCAAAAACTATTTACATATTTATACATCAAAATAGGGTTAATCTCATTACAAAGTGCACAAAATATTCCCAAAAACCATAACTAATTTATGCCTTTTGCACGTCACTCCGTCGCACTTCATTTTGTTGCACACTTTGACTCCTTGAAGTATGCTACTGTCACGTGATCTAGTCCATCTTCTAACTAGATTTTCTTCTATGACTTATTCTGGAACAGATCCCAAAACTTAACCAAAATGCCTATCCAAGAGGCCCGCAACACTCACTTATGGCTCATCCTGAGCCACTTAAGCCTTCTTCCAGTGTGCCATGAATTTTTTGAGGGTCTCCTTCATTGTTGCTTCCTTCTCCTTAACCTCTAATTCCTTCTGCAAAATTTTGTCAACTATGTCTGGAATGATCTAAGATTTAATCTTATCGACACCTTAAGTTGATGCTTGTTTGATTATTCCTTGAGTTATTGCTAAGGCTATTGTCACTCTGTATGATTCATCCAATAATACTTCTATTTGTTGTGCACGAGTCTATTACTCCTCCCTTAGCTGATTCATTTCCGAATATAACTTTCTCTTCTCATTCATCACTGTTACCATCTCAAATGGTGGTAATGTGCCCATCACATCTTTTAATTTATGTGGCTTTTCCTATGTAGTATTGATCTTCTAGCTTATATCCTGTTGCACATTGTGTTCACTCAGTTGTTTCCATACCCCCATGTTGTCTATATAAAGTTGAGCACATTCTACTTATAAAGTATTTATACTCTCCACCAATGTTTTCATTATCTACTCTCATTTCTTCCTTTCTTCAAGGGAAGTGATCAGTGTCACGCGCACTTCTAGGTCTACTATTCCCGTGCTGAATCCCTAAATGGATTCATTGATCTTCATGACTTGTTCCTCAACTGGGGCCTTCTTTTTTACTTGAACCTCTATTATTTCTTTGTATACCCTCTCAAGTGCCTACTTCATATTTTTTACCTTATGTGCAACTTCATCCATTTTCTGCTTTACTTTACTAAACACCATCTCCAAGGCTACATTTTTTCCTATAACCTTAACTAACTTGGTCGACGTCTTCTATGTGTGCAAGCTCATCTCTCGTGTCATGCTCAACTTTAATTTCTTTAATACATCTATTGGCAATTGAGATATCACTAATTCAATGTGACTTAGTGACCTATCTTGTTCTTGCATCTGTATCATGGGGAATTCCACTGCCCCTGTCACTAGCTTAATCAATCTTCATTCTCCTACGACTGCTAATGATTGAGAGGGTGTTGGCCCTACCTTCCTAGTGTTTGTAGTGCTTGTTTTTGGTTCCTCCTCCGTCTTTTATTCTAACATGAAGTTTGATGCTTCTAATAGTTGAAATAGTTTGACCATTTGTTCTTGCATGTGTTTTTTCATCTCTTCCCGTTGTTGTGATGTGTGATGAAATGTGTCGTCAGTGACTTATTTCACTTTGTTGTCTATGTTTTACAAATATTCCTATGTCAAAGCCTGGATATCCACTTCCTTAATGGATTTGTGCTTCGACCATTGTTGTCGAGGTCTCCTTGTCTCTTTTTATTTTCTCTTTCTCTCTATGCATGACGATGTTTGTTATGTTGTTTCAAAGGTACCATTTGATTTTTCTTGTGTGTTTCCTTCTTCTTCATCATCATCGTCATCATGGAATTTTGGGTTTTTCTTTTGCGATGGCCTTGCTTCTACTGCTCAAATCTTCCACTCATCTTCCCAATCAACCCTAATATGGATCATCTCTTCTTTGGTCAATCTATATTGTGTTGGAAACCATTGTTGATCTGGGTCTTTCTTTGCTTGTACATACATGTGGTGACACCCTGCCTTAAAATGAACCCCTGCCTTATATACCTCAACCACTTGGGGTGTTATGCATGGTGTTTTCTAGATGCTTTCCTTGATAGTTTCCTTATAAATATAAAATGTGACATTGATATTCACCGGTCTCTCCTTATGTGTAGTGTACCAAATGTTCTAATAGCATGTGACTAAACATGGCTTCTATGTGATGCCCAAAACATTTGTGTCTTCTGGCTCTCTCCAGCAAGAAAGACATACATTTTTCAAATAAAGTAGAGTTTGAGGCCACCAATAATGTAGCTAAGTATGAATCCTTGATTTTAGGTTTGGAGGCAGCAATAAAATGAAAATTACCAAGATGGGAAGACCCAGGGTTAATCATCTATATACCAACAAAACCATTAGACACCTCCCATTTCAGCATCACCTACAAGCAAGTGAAGTGACACTCGAGGCATCTAGAGGGGCTGCAAGAACCAAGGTTCTGTAGTGATGAGGGGAAGTGAGGCATTATTCATGTTCTTACTACCATTTACTTATGTGCATAGTTTCCATTACTTATAGTTACTTAACACTTAATATATTCTGTGTGCATCATTCTCCCACTTAACATCCATTTAATTACTAGGTACTTCAGTATGCGACATTATAACATCATATATGAACAATAAATTCAACATATATCATCATTGCACCATAACATTAAACATCATAAAATAAAAAGACAACAAATAGAAACACTTAGTTTTAATGTGGTTCACCCAACATGGGTTACGTCCATAACGATTGGCTTATTCTAATATTAATTGATAATCTTCTACAGTTTTTCACTATGATTACAAAATATGCAATAGTAACATTATCCAAACCTTCCTATCTGTTCTGTCGTAGTGCCAGCTTCACTCATCAGTAATACCTCAAACTTCTTCTTTCTCTTGACTCAACTTACCCAATAAACACATGGAGCTTCTCACATGTCAAATCCCCTCTACCCAAAAATCATTTACATATATCCCATTACAAAGTGGAAAAAAGTGTCTCATAAACCCTAATTACTTTCCACCTTTTTGCACATAGCTCCATTGTGCTTCCTTTTGTTGTGCACTTTGACTTCTTGAAGTCCAATCCTGTCACGCGCTATGGTCCATCTTCTAACTTCATTTTCCTCTTTGAATTATTCTAGCGTAGATCTAAAAATTTAACCAAAAATCCTATCCATTAGGCCTCTAACACTCACCTATGGATCATCTCAAGCCACTTAGGAAGTCTTCCAATGTGCCATGAATTGTTTGAAGGTTTCCTTCGCTATCACTATATTCTCCTTGACCTCTAGTTACTTCTACAAAATTTGGTCAACTATGTCTATAGTGATCCATGCCTGCATATTCTCGACACCTTCAATAGCTTCCTATTTGATTATTCCTTGAGTTGTTTTTAAGGTTGTTGTCACTTTGTATGCTTCATCATGTAGTACTTATATTTTTTGTGCACGAGTCTGTTACACCACCCTTAGTTGATTCATTTCTGATTATAACTTTTTGTTCTCATTCATCGTCATTAACATCTTAGCTGGTGGTAATATTCCCATCACATCTTTGAATTTTTTCTCCTTTTCCTTCATATTATGGCTCTTTTGACTTATCTCATGTTGCACCCTATCACTTAGTTGTGTCTAGACCCCCATGGTCTAGACACACCACTCTTTTCATTGTCTTCTCTCATTTCTCCCTTTCTTCAGTGGGAGTTCTCGGTGTCACGCATGCTTCTAGGTCTATTATTCATGTGTGAAAGCCCTAAATGGCTTCATTGATATTCATCACTTGTTCCTCAATGGGGGCCTCCTTTTCTTCTTGAACTTATGGTATTTCTTGGTATACCGTCTCAAGTTCCTGTTGCATATTTTCTACCTTCTGTGCAACTTCATCCCTTTCCTACTTCACTTTGCTGAACTCCATCTCCAAGGCTACATTTTTAGTTTTAAACTTAACTAATTCGCTCGACATCTTCTATGTGTGCAAGATCATATCTTATGTCATGCTCAACTTTGATTGTTGTAATAGATCTATTGGAAATTGAGATAACATTAAGTCAATGTGACTTAGTTCCCTGGCTTGTTCTTGCATCTCTATCATGGGGAACTTTATTTTCCCTATCTCTAGATTAATAATTCTTCGTTCTTCTGTGACTACTAATGATTGAGAGGGTGATATCTGTTATCAATATGTAATTTCTAGAGGTTGTAGAAGAAAGGACAGAGGTAACCATAAAACCACTTTGGAAGCTGGGATCTAGCCCTGCCAGCTTCAGAGAGGGATCTCTTTGTAAGATTTATATTTGTTTATATTAAAATATTAGGCTAGTTATGATAGTTCAAGATTTTTTTGTTTGATTTGAATTGTTTGTTTGATTAAATGCTTAAATTACCATTGGGCTATGGGGTCTGTCTCTTAAAATAGGGATCAATTTCAGGTTTTTATAAAGTTTCTTCACATGGAAAGGTAATTAAATTGTTTGGATCTTGTAAATTTGGATGAAGTGGATAGGAAGAAGTGAAAGGAATTCCATCAATTAAAAGAGAAATTAAGAATTGCCTTTACTTAATTTCAGTTGAAAACATAGAAATTATTCAAATCCAAAAACATATTATATTAAAATAAGTTCTGTTCGTCAACCTTTTTTTGAATAATTAGGATTAGAAACACATAAGAATGGTAACAAAGAAAGGAAAACATAAACATAGATATATGCACTTCACCAATAGTTTAACACGAGAATTATGTGAAAGAGCCCTTTTTTATTACTGATCAATCCGCTTGAAATATAAAAAATAGCTTTCTTGGATGCAAAAATCAACCCTGCCTACTTCGAAATGAGAAGTATTTATACATTTATTTACAAAATATCCTGTCATAATTGATCAAGATATATTTTAGGAATATCTAAACTAACTATATCTCTAGTTACAAAAATATAGGAATGTTTCGAATCTGTTTCGATTTCTAGCATTGTTTTTATGGAAACTGTTGATAATATGTCCCTTTGACTTCTTCTTAACTTTTGGTCCTCGATGCTGAAGAGTAGAACCCATATTTACTCAAGTAACTCACACAATTTGCCCCACCTTTTTTCACTTGGGATTGATATTTTGAGTAATTTCCTGTAAATTTCATCCACCTTTGTGTATGTAGAAAAAGTGGGTTTGGTGATAAAAATGTATTTGATCTCATGATGGATGTTCAAATCAAACTGCAATGTTTCTAGGAATTCTTTCCCAGTGATGCTTCCTTGTATTCATGTGAATTTTGAATTATCTTTTGCTATTGTCTTTAATTTTTGGTTATAATCAGGCAAGGTGATTAACTTGTCATTTAACACTAATAAACTTGGTAGCCCTTTCTTGTTTAACACCTCAAACTTGTTGAAGAACCTCTTCACACCTATGTCCATAACCCAAAATTTTTCTTCCAATTGCAACATGAGGCTTTTCTTAGTTAGAATCTTTTTTTATTTCTAGGATAGTTTCAGTTTTGTCTTCTATCTCTAGCTCCTCTAACTCCTGTTTGTTTTTAAAATTTAGAAACCTGATGAGATGTGTGGCTTCTGTTGGATTTTCTCCCAATTCTTCCTTAATTCTTTCAATGACTCGTCTAGCTTTCTGAATTAACTCATGCTACTCAAAGATAATATGTATAGAAGGAAAAATCTCTGTCATGGATTTATTGATGTCTATCCATACATTTTCCTTAGATTGGGATAAGGTATTAGCCATGGATATTTATTTTCCTAACCGTTGCAGTCATTGGCTGAGCCTCTGATATTTATGTATTTCTTCCCAATAACAAGTCTCGATCCTTGATTTATGTTCCTGCAATGAGTTTACTTATTCATGTAACTTTTTGATTTCTACTCCTTGTATGGACATGTCCTCCATAGCTTTCACCAATTTATCTGAGCCATCTAAATTTTTTGTGGGGGTTGATGTTGATGTAGAAAATTTTGCTGTTCTTATCTCTGTCAGGGGCACCACATCAGGGGCACTACATCTAGTGGAATTGTGGCCAACTGTGCATTCTGGTCTTTTTCCTTGATCAACTTATCCATCTCTGCTTCCATTTCCCTAATCTGTGCATTTTGCTCCATAATCAATTTGAGAATTTCTTCTTTTTTGTTCTCTGTCTCAACCACCTCTTTAGTCTGTGAATCCTCTGTTGCTGGTAGTTTCAACTGTTTCCTAAGTGATGCTATGTCAACATTATTCTTTGTATTCAACTCTTCCGCTTCTTTGACATTAGCTAGGTCATATCCAATCTTGAGTACTAATTCCTCTAATGATTTTATCTTATTATCCTTGTCCAAAGAAGAGAACTTTTCAATCTTCAATTGAGACTGGATATTAGTCAGTGATACCTGTAATTTGGAAGTTGTCATTGTAGTGTTTGTCAGGGTTGAATAAATCATCTCCCATGTTTGTCTATGCATATCCATCTGATCAATAGGATGGACATCCTTTATATCAAATTCAAATGAAGTCTTCTTGTAATCAGTTGTTGTGTTTGGATAAGGGACATGTTCCTGTAAGAATGCCATTTGAATTCTTCCCTTATCTATGTCAAAAGATGAAAAAAGTCTATGTTGAGTAGTAGAATTCTGTTTCCAAAATTAGTATAAGTACTGCTTTTGAGAAGTTCATTCTTTTGCTTAATTTCCTTATACTTATAAAAAATATTTGACTCCTTTTCTCCATGAATTGATTCAAATGTTAGAGTTGTGTCTGGATTCCTTTGTGAAGATAATGATGATGAAGATATTGTAAACAAACTGGCTGACTGTGCTAAAGAGTTTGGTCCTTCCAAGACTATTGTAGACTACATTTCTCCCTCCTTAAGAAAACCTGTTGTAGGAATGGTTTTAGTCTTCTTCCTATATATTTGAAAATAATATGCTGAGACCTCTGTCACTAAAGGAGAGTCTTCATTCCTTCTCTACTTTTTTATGAGGTGTGATGGTCTATGAAGTGGTCATAGGAAATCGTTTTTCTTCTTCTTATTGCAAGGTGTTGTCTTCCCACTCAGCCTGGTTCATGTATTTTTCAATCTATGGCCTTTGTGTATGCATATAGGGAATGGTCTTTTGTGTGGTCCTTATATTAGAAATAATTCCAAATGGGTCATATGACCAAGTAAATATTAGAGGAAAATTCATCTATTTTAAGAGGATGTCTGGTTCTTTACTTGCTAGTCTGTTGTTGCAAATAAATGGTCTTATCTAAGTTTTAATTTTGAACTGAGCTTTCTTCTTGGCTGCTACAAAGTGGATTTCATCTAAATTTATCCTCTGTCTTATGTACTCCAATGCAAAAATACTCATTGGGAGGTATTTAGGTAACCTGTATGGTGGAAGCTCACATCCATACACCCTTATTTCTATATAATTCTCGTATAAATACTAGTCACCTATCTTGGCCTGCTCAGTTAGATGTAAAACCTTCTGAATTTTTTCTCTAACCCTGGGTTCTGTATTGCTTCTCAGTAAACAAGTAGCTAGATAAATGAACTAATCAATAAAATCTTTGAAACTATACTCCACTAAGTTCTTTCTCATCAATGAAGTCCACAAGATGACTAACTGTGAGCTTCCTCGTTCATTTAGGTTTTGGAGTGCGAAAGGGAACCTGTATACTTGATATAATATGAACATATAAACCAAAATTGAAGAACACGTGAACATTCCTTTAGTTTGAAACTTAATAAATTGTTCATGAATGTTGTTAGCCAAGAATTGAATGAAATTGAAGTTCATAGAAACCTTTTCTTCTGTAGAGAAAATGATAGAAAATCTAAAATAGGTTCATCTACCCATTCATCAAAATAATATCCTAATAGACATGAGAGCATGGAGATAATATGATTAAAATTCTCTGGGAAAATACAGGAGGGGTATGGTGGATTTTTCTTAGGTAGTTGGGTAGTTGGGCTCTCTGGGAAAAGGTCAATTTCTGATATAATTCATTAAGGGCTTTGACAAAGAAAGGGGTGGTGGAGTTATTTTGAGGGATTTGGAACATTTGGTTAATGGTCTCAGGAGTAATTGTAAATAGAATTTTACCATTGCGAGATGCAATGGATCTTTTTCTTGGTAGATAACTAGCTTGGCATTTAAGGACGAATTTAGGGAAAATTTAGGTTTGGGGAAACATGTAAAAGGGTAAATTGGATTCCTAGAGTCCAATTTTATCACTCTGGTCAAGGAAATTACCCTTCAACCAACAATGTAATTTGAATAAATCAAATTCACAATTAGGCTCTGCACCTTTATAATCTCTATCTGCCAGAGGAATGTGGTCAAGGTCAATTGGAGGGGGAACCATTGTATTTTCAGAGGCATCGACATAATTTCCTTTGGGATCCACAATTGAAAAAATAACAATAGAATAGGTTAGAAATGCTTTAATTACCGGGAAAAACATCGCCAGTTGAAGGTAAGTGATAGCGGTGGTAGTCTGACAACAAGATTTTATTGGTCTTCACAGGTTCTCAGTCAGAAAATAGTGTAACGGGGGGGGAGAACGGGGGTTTTGTGTATGTGAAGGTATATCCATTAGGGCGTGGGACAGTTACGAGACAACTAATGGTCATAAGGGAGGAGTTAATTGGCTAATAGATAGGAGGTGTGGGGACATGTGTCATGTA
>ML776670.1:2299296-2348702 GCA_009831015.1 Picea engelmannii | reverse complement strand
TCCACATTAGGTGGGGACGGGCCAGGGAAAACCAAATTTTTGGACCTCCCCTCCGCCGATAAAGGTATGTAGGTAGGGGGGTGAAAACAAATGAGGGTTGTCGATTGGGAAAAAGGATAATGTCACTAGGGAAGAACTATGCAAAATTTATGCACTACAAGAAAAACTGTCTTGTCAGTGTTCCAAATTTGGTTAAAACATATGTGCCATAAAGAAAAATATTTTCTTTTGAAACCTTTACATTCTCATTTTATTTTTCCTATACTAATCTAACTTATTTTCATCAACTTATGGTGCATTTTAATGTGCAGACCCTGTTTAGTTTTCTCTGAAGGGAAAATTTATCTAACCTATATTCTATCCTATGCATCTAACTAATTAATCCAGCTTAAACAATTGGATTAATTTCTTCCTCTACCTAACTATTTTAGCCAAGATTAAACAGTTTGGCTAAAATTATTCTCTAACCTAACAACAAAAATTGAAAATTGTTGGATCATGATTATTCTGTATGATTCAAACAAGGAACTAGGAATGTGGCATTCAAATTTGCAGTAATTTCACACTTATTTTTCTTTTCATGGGGTTTTCTTGTTTTTCTCTCTTTTTTTTCTCCTTTTTTTTTTTTCTTTTCTTTTCCACCCTCTTTTCATTTACACTATTTTTTATTTGTTTCTTTTACTTTTGCAAATCATTTACAGAATGTAATATTATTTACAATATAAAATCACTGAAAGAAAAATATTCAATCACCATTTGATACTATGAACTATAGGACTCTAACACTATCCCTGCATCCCCGGTCTTTGTAGTGTTTGTTTTTGATTACTCCTCCATCTGTAATCTTGACATGATGTTGGTTTCTTCTAATAGTTTCCATGATTTGACTATTTGTTCCTCCATCCATGTCTTCATCTCTTCCTATTGTTGTTTTTTGCGGTGAAACACTTCATCGGTGACTTCTTTCACTTGGTCATATATATTCTCCAAATATTCCTCTGTCAAAGCATGGATAACCACTTCCTTAATGGCTTTGTGCTTTGGTTGTTGTTATCAAAGTCTCCTTGTCTCTGGTTCTTTTCTCTTTCTCTTTGTGCACGACGTTGTCTATTTTGTTCTTTCACTGGTACCATTTCCTTTCTCTTGTGTGTCTCCTTCATATTCATCATCATCAACCTCGTGTAATTTCAGGTTTTTCTTCTTCGATGGCCCTTCTTATGCTGGTGGAATCTTCCACTCATCTTCCCAATTGACCATAATATGTCTCATCTCTTCTTCATTCAATTTGTACTGTGTTGGAAACCATTGTTGATCTAGGTCCTTCTTTGCTTGTACATACATGTGGTGATGCCCTGCCTTAAAATGTGACACTGCCTTATATTCCTCAACCACTTGAGGTGGTATGTGTTGTGTTTTCTAGATTCTATCCCTAATAGTTTCCTTGTAAATATAAAATCTGACATTGTTATCCATGTGGCATGCCTTATGTGTAGTATACCAAAGGTTGTGATAGCGTGCGACTAAACATGGCTTATGCGTGACACCGAAAACCTATGTGTAATTTGTCTCTCTCCAAGTGGATAGTGTTATTAGAATGAGTAAACATGTGTAATGGAACTCATTCCCCTTGTCTTGTGCTTACTCACAATGAATAAAAAATTGGCTCAACAAAAATGTTGCCCAGTTCATATGGACACCCTCAACACATCGTTCTGCCATCGCTATGACCATCGTTGGGACTTGATATTTTCTAAACTTCCTTAATAGATTACATACTAAGTATTGCATAAAAAACCTTACCGTTGTGTCATATATTCTTGCGACATCCAATCTGTGTTGTCCCTGAAATATATTGAATTTCTCTTTGATGCTCTCATAGAGAGTATTTTCATTCTTTTTTTCAAAAAACAAAGATGATGGGTCCTCCCCTTGTGAAGGAAGATCGATAACACATACTATCAGGTCAGTGTCAATAGAAACTAGCCCGTCGAGCCACAAGTATCCCCCGTGCACAAAACTCAGTATCATATTTATATATGCATTGATCTCTTGGCTTCGTCCAAAGTGCGGTATATCAAACATGTTTAGAATACCTACTTTTTGTAACCATGTATCCCACACCTATGGTTCTATGACTATTATATAAGTCTTGGAACTAATGGAATTCCTTAGGAACTTACTAGGTACTAACTCAAGCAACTTCTTCCCATCTATGATGTCATGGTATGCATATTTTAATGTGGGTATTAGACCTAACATGTCCCCTTCCACGATCACTCCTTCTAGAATCGATGGCTCCACGAGCAGGTACTTTGCATCCTTCTATAAATTGAATTGCTTTGCAAATGGATTTCTTAGTGGGATATAATATATGGGGAATCATTTTGTTGATGAGAATGCCTCGTTCATCTCTTCTAATACCCACAACGTTGCAGGTTGACCGCACGGTTTCTTCGGTATTGAAGATGAAATTGATGCTTCCTTAGGTGGTGCCATATTCCTCTATGACACTAGTCTCTTTGTTCAATTATGCTCTAGATATCGACTCTAAAAATTTGGCTCTGTATCTTTGGATCTGTAACTTCAGCTCTGTACGTGAACTCTAAATGACAATAAAATTCCCTTGTCAACCCTATGCTTGATTTATACTTCATTGCCAGATGTTAACTTCCTTTTGTGCCTAAAATTTCCTTCTAATCCACTAATGCTTTGCATTCATTACCTTCCTTAATGCTCAATCAACTCCATATATTCGACGATTTATCCGTTCGATTATGCAATCTTCATGATCTTCTTTCCATTCTGTATTATTTTTTATGTGATTCCATTACTTCACTGTCATGGTAGCTCTTTATTGCACGTCTCGTCATGGAATGTCTTAATTTCTCTTATCTTTCATTTTCAGAATTTCTTCTCTTTGTGCAATCTATTTCATTTATGCCAACTTTCTTCCTTCATCTCTTCGCCATTCTATGTACTTCTTTCTCATCTACTACATCTTACCGATATTCCTTAGCTACTTGGACTCTTCAACTTTTTACTTGTTTCCTAATCCATTTTCTTGATTTTTCTCGTTTTACTTTTTTTTTCTCATTTTAATTTCTTTTTATACCTTTTATTTCTACAGTACACTATGATAAAACTTATTCTGCACAATTCATCTTGTGCGCATAAGGATGACCGTCCCTGCATAGTTTCAGCTGACTCCCATTCATTAGTCCTTCCACGACTTGTCCATCCAACTTTTCTAACTAAACAACACCTGTGTCAGTCACATATATGATAATGCATGCTCCTAGCCAATGCATCCTAAAATTCCTAGGGTGTTGTAATAACATATTGTCATAGAGTAGTACTAGATCTCATGTATGGAACTTCGTTTTCTTGATGTGTCTATCATGCCATGCATTTTCACGTTCCTTTTGTACTTGTTGATGGAATCCTACAACAATTCAATCTTCTTATAATAACAATAAATGGGAGAGTATTTCTTCTATTACATTGGAACCTGTAAGGTTTGTCATAGTAGCAAAGTGTAGACTTGGTACAATAAATTCCATGGGCATGACTACTTCCTATCCATATGCTGATATAAAAGGTGTCTAACCTATCAAATTCTTGCATGTAGTTCTATAATCCCATACCACTGTTGGAATCCTTAAATCCCATTAATCCCATCATACATTAAATACCTTGGTCAATGCATTCTCCAATGTCTTATTGAAGGTCTCCACAGTTCCATTTTCTTGTGGGTGATATGGAGTTTTCTTTCGATGTTGAATCTAGAACTATTTTGTTAACACTGAAATTGTCTTGCTCAAAAAGTGAGTCCCCTAATCTCTCATAAGTAATTTAGGACACCCAAACCTTATAAGTATGTTCTCAAATAATAATCACAAAATTTTATCCATGCTACAATCTTTAATTGGTTCTACCTCTGCCAATGTTGTCAAGTAGTATGCCGCGTTAATTATGTACCTGGCTCCTATTCTCTCCGTTGGTGGATTAATTGGTTTAACAAAATCTACTTCCCATTTTTCAAAAGCTTGCAAAGTGACTTATAGATTCAAAGGCATCTTGTCCCTTCGCGGTGATCTTCCTACTCTCTAGAAAATGTCATAGATTTGACAATATTCCTACAAGTCCTTATGGAGGGTAGGCCACCATAGTCCTACACACAAGATATTATGTGATGTCTCCTTTTATGCATAATGTCCTCCTGCAATTCTATTGTGCACCTCTGATAGGATGATTGCTCTTTCATGTTCTATCACACAACAACGTAGTATCCCTTCTACGCCCAACTTGTATGAACTTCTTGTGATCAATTGATAATCTGATGCTTTAACCATGAGATGATTCTTATGTGCTATGATCATTTCAGATGGAGCCACTTGTAACACCTTGGTTTTAACCCTTATGAACTAGAATGCATTATGTAATTGTGACTTAGGCTGGTGAGCCGGTAAAGTTGAAAAGGGGCCAGAGTTCCTAGGAAATGCAATACTTCATATACATTAATAAAATACACTGTTGGATGCAAGACAAACAAAGACAAAAGATATAGGGGGCTATGTTCCACGAGAGAGGGGGATTGAGGGGACAAGTCTTTTTATTATTATTTTTTTTACCCATAATTGATTTTATGGAGAAAATGGGTTACATGAGATTCTTGGGAGGGAGGCCATGTGGCTCTTATCTTCATGTAATTTAAACATATCTTGGGGGATATTTTGGGTTTTCTTCTTCCTTTTTCCTCACTCTTTCTAGTTATTTCATGTGCTCTTGGTATGAGCATGGATATGAATGGTTGTTTGGGTGGATCCTGGTTATTTTTTCTTACAGATGTGAATTCTGAGAGTCCCAACATGGATATTCTTGACCAGAAGCACTGGAGCCCTCGAAGAGATGGACATCCTGAGGGACTTCGTGGCAGAGAAGGGGGTCCATTCTCTTGGGTTATGCAGGATGGGTAGAAGAGAGTTGGTGTACTTTGGATTGTTGTGAGTGTTGAAAGGCTTGTGATAGCTTGAGTGTTGAAAGGCCTATTAGTTATGAGATTGATGACAGTTCATATGGAACTGTCCACAGATGAGAATCTTTGGATTTTCCAGTAGGGATATTTTTGACTAGTAGCACTGGAGCCCTAGAGAAACATGGGATAGCTTGAGGGATTGTATGGCAAAGAAGGGTGTCCGTTTCTTGGGGCTGTGTAGGCTGAGGGGGAAACATAGATGGAAATTTGGATTTGCTGTGGGGTTGGGAAACCTGAGAGCTAGTCATCCAACTACTGTGTGTTTTAGAATTGGCATAGAACTTGTCCTTATGGATTCATAGCCCTATCTCTTGTAACACCCCCACACTTCGAGCGAGAACTAAATAAAATTTTCTCGTTCGAGAGTCGGATTATCTCTCTGATTTCCTACTGAAATACCAATATTTGATCCACAAGCCCTATGGAAACCCCATCAATGTGAACATGCACAAGGCGCGAGCTTCAACTATACGACCATAGGCTGTGACCGCATGCCTATAAAAAGGTACTTCATATTTCGGTACTTCGGGACTTCTGCAGGTGAGTCAATCTTGACTCTTGTTTCCTGAATCCCTAACCTTCAGTTTCTCTCCAAGGCCATATCTATGGTCCTGTGTTATCCCCTCAATCGACGAATGTGATTGTTTCATGATTTCATGTATTAGGATAACGAACGTGAGCCAGCTCTGACTCTGTGTTCCCCCAAATCTCGATCTTTGGTAGTTCCTCCCTTAAACTTCCACGCACATGACCATTTGTCATGACCAGGGTCTTAATCTTATGAACTCGTCGAGACTTCGCATTTTGTGAAGTTGGAAGACAACCAATGCCTATCTTTCTAAATCCCGAACCCCAAACTCCTGATATCCTGCGCCCAAATCAATGGTCATGGTTCTCATATGATCCGATGGTTCAGATCAGGTCGTGAGTTCGGGTCTTGCGAGGTCACAAAAATCTACCCTTTGATTTCCTTCAGCAACGAGTCAGCGAAGCGTTGATCCTTCACCATAATTTTCATAATATTCCCAAAAGACGAAAAAAGAACAATAATTTTTATTAAGTGGAAATGGAAGTAAATATGCAAAAAAGAATTAATTTGGTAATGATTGGAACATATTATATAAAAACATGTTTAGTTATAATACCTTTCATTGAACATGGCTCCAGAAAAACTTCTTGTAGTGTATGTATAACATGATTCTTCCCCAAAAGATCTATAAAACATTCCCCCCCTCTCATTAACTTCAAGCATGACTCCAGATGAAATGATGACCAAGATTCCATCATCATTTACATCCTTAACAATTTTTTCCCTCTTAGGATGAGATTCCATTCCCTCACTATCAGTCCCTTTGTAACATTAAAATAATGTGAAATCGAGTGTTTAAAACTTGTTGGTGATTAATGCTAGGAAATTCATTTTTAGTAAAAGTAAAAGAAAAAAATTGATGTTGATTACCTTTTGATTCACCTATTTACTCTGTTTGCAACATTTCCATAACAGATTTATGATTTTTTTCGCTCATACTGTGAACAATCTTATCAAGTTTCTTCATTTTTTTTTCTTTGCATGACACACATTAACCAATACACATCATTAATTTAAACTTAAAAATATTTAAAATTATATATTATCTTTTTTATAAAACTTAAATAACTTTCCTTCCTCTCTTCTTAGGATGAGATACAATCATTCTCCCTGCAATAAGATGTTTTCTTTGAACTTCTGTCAGTCATATTGTATAACAAAAAATAAGGAATCATCCAAAATGGAATTATGAAATTTCTGTACAATCTAGTATTTCGGTGTACCTAATTAAATAGAACGCATTGTGGCATTAAACATACACTCACATCGATACGTATTATTAGTGATTGTGCACCACTAACCCATACTTATATGATATGAAATCAATAATATTTATTTTTTAGATCAATTGGTGCATTTCACAGACAAATATGCCTCGATGCTCTTTTCTATACATTGAGCACCGGGTCACTACCTCTATATGGTACACACCAGAGCTATTCTCCTATATAATGCACTCGACATACCATGGAAATGTTTTTTAATTTTTTTATTGACAGTGAAAAGGTTGAAAGGGTTTTGGATCTGATGAAATGAGTGGTACCATTGCAATGGATACCAAATGCCCAATATGCAACTAAATAAACCATATAAAAATATATTTCTTAAAAAAAGAGAGAAACAAAAAAAAACAATAAGAAATCTATGACTTTTGATAGCGAATGTAACTATGAAACCCTTATATTTTTTTAAAATGCATTGAAAATAGTTTGAATTAAATAGGGAAAGACTGAAATGATCAGTAGAATGAAATCACATACTTGAAATTTATTCTTTTCATATTTTTATGTTCCCTAAAAATCCCTTCCAATTTTGGCTCCTCAAAAAAATCCATCCATGCCAAAGTCTTTTGTGGTAATTCTCTCTTTAGAAAATATTTCCTCTAAATTATGCCAAAAAAATGAAATAATGAATAGTGTTATAGCATAAATTGCCACACCTATGCATTTGTGACATGGCCTTGCCATTTTCCCTAGCTTTCTAAGTAAAATACCACACTTTCCTCATCAAATTCATCTAAAAAACTTGACTTTTATTGATATCCACAGGTTTCATTTGTGAAACGCAAGGACATCTGCACCTTACACGGTTACAACCCACAAATGTCCTAAAAAATTATGAAAAATAAAATATTTCCACAATTTTGGGTGGGTTTTTCGGCTGGGCTCATTTCCCAACATCCCTGAGGCCATAAAAAAGGATTTCAACCTCCCCAACCTCTTTGGGATGGTATAAAATCACCATTGAGGGAAACAATGAGGACAAGTCTGGTGGTGCAATATTATTTTGTTGAGATTTAGAAAGCTTCCCTAATCCTTTCATGCTATGAGTAACATCCCTTGACTTGGAAACACCTTTTCCAATGTACCTTCTTCTCCTATATAGACATAAGGTGTGAGCCTATCCTTATTGGGCTATGCAAGGAAGATCCTAGTTGCTGAGTTGATGCTCGAAGGACTTGTGGAGAAACCCAGACAATTGGCTTCAAAGTTGTGTCAAAATTTGAAATAGGTTGTAACCAACTTTCATATATTGTCAATAATATAATAGCTTTATTTCCCTCCTATGTTGTGTTCATTACAATGTTATATGTTGTTATTATTCATATGTGCTTTGATTTATACACTTGATATATTCTTCTTGAACCCATAACTACCCTGTTGCAACACTATCTTGGTTTCTTATTGCAGGCTGGTTCCACTAGTGACTAAGAGATCTTCAATAAACTCGAGTAGGGATCGACATCGAAAGAAGGGTTTAAGGTGCAAGTCTTCTACTTTCCCTTCCCTTCTCTCTCCCAATGAAAAATTAGTTATTTCTTGTTTGCATGTTTTCTTGTGAGGGTATATTTTGGTCTTGTTATTTCACTCTCACTATGCTGTGACTTGACCCAAATTCACAGGGGAAAAATACCTTAATCAGAATTGACAACAATACTGGGGACTCTCCTAGTTTGGGTAATTTATTAGGGTTTCTTGTTTTTTCTTTCCTTTTGCAGTCTTTCTGTGTTTATTAGATTTATTTTGTGGAGCTTTAGCCTCTTAGAAACTTTTGTTAAAGTTTCTGGAAACTCGCTTTCTGAAGTGACTTTTAAATTAAAATATATATATATCCCATCCGTTCTTGTCCCTCATATAACTCGCAAACATCCGTTCTTTTCCTATGTATGACCAAGGAATATTCGCAAGTCCTTATGCACACAGTCATAGATCTGTGTAGAATTGAGAATTTTTGAGGAATTCATCTCACAATATGGAAATTTAGGTTGGTCCTTCATGTTTTCCTGAGCCTTCTGGGTGGGTTTTTGTGTTTCTTTCTACTCTTTAAAGTCTTTGAAAACTTGTTAATCATAAAAAGAAATGATATTACTTTTGTTGAGTTCAGTTCTTGTTTATAAGGTTTTTTGGGTTGATTGAGAGGTCAGTATTGTTTTCCTAGGTTGTATGTCCAATATTGTTGAGTTTTTAGTTACTCTTGGTTGATTTCTTTATTTCTCTATACATTCTTCTCCTTGTCTACAAAAGAAAGATAAAATTGCATTTGTTTTGCATTTCATTTCTTTTCGAAAAAAGACAAAAAATATACTTATTTTACAAGTTTCTTCTTTTCTTGAACCCTTGCCCTTGATCATTGAAATACATATTTAGTTAAATAGCATTCAAGTTGTTGTGCATTTTAGTTTTCTTTTGTAGTGGTAGATGAACCTTCGTTTTCAAAGTTTTTCATTTTGTTTTTGCATTAGATCTTTGAAAGGATATGCTAGGTTGTATTACAGAGTGTTTCAAATCTTGCAAACAAAAATTATTTTTCTTTCATCATTGGAAAGAAGAAGAGTTTGTTTAAGCATTGTCACACACCTTTTTCATTTGAATAAATCACATGCTGCATTGTGTTCTTAAGTTCTTTACTTTTGGAGTTTGTCTTAAACACCATTCAAGTTTCAACTGTGCCTTTGTTGAGTAAGAACAACCTTTAAAATGAATGATTAACTAAAATTTTATTAGACACAACCCATGGAAATTCACGCTTTTCCTATGTATGACCTGTATATATCAGCGAATCCTTATGCACACAATCATGGACCTGTATAAAATTGAGAATATTTTAGGAATTCATCTCACAGTCTGGAAATTTAGGTTGGTCCTTCGACTTTGCCCAAGCCTCCTGGGTGGTTTTCTTATTTCTTTATCCTCTTTGAAGTCTTTGAAAACTTGTTTATCATAAAAATAAAGGATCTTGCTTTTGTTGAAGTTGGTCCTTGTTTATAAGTTTTTTTGGGTTGATTGAGAGGTCAGTGTTATTTTCCTGGGTTATATGTTCAGTCTTGTTCAATTTTCAGTTACTCTTGCCTGATTTATTTCTTTCATTATACATGCTTCTCCTTTTTTTTTTTTTGTGTCTGGAGGAATCAACAACTAGTTGGGCACGTGCTCACGTTACACGTGGCCGTGTTATCCAACCGCTACCCCTATAACCTCCAGGTGTGCCCACGATGCCCCTTACGCGACACACAAGGTAAGCCGGGGGGAATTGAACTCGAAACCTCATGGAACTTCATTTTCACGGCACTTGCCAATTGAGCTTCCCCCTCGGGGGCTATACATGCTTCTCCTTGTTTACAAAAGAAAAATAATATTGCATTTGTTTTTCATTTCATTTATTTTAGAAAAAAAAGACAAAAAATAAACTTGTTTTCCAAGTTTCTTCTTTTCTTGAACCCTTTCCCTTGATCATTGAAATAAAATATTAAGTTAACTAACATTCAAGTTGCTATTCATTTTAGTTTTGTTTGGTAGTGGTAGCCTTTTTCAAAGAATAGAACCTTTGTTTGCAAATTTTTTTGTTTTTTTCTTTTCATTAGACATTTGAAAAGAGATTCAAGGTTGCATTATGAAGTGTTTCAAATATTGCATACAAAAAATATTTGTCTTTCATCATTCAAAAGAAAAAGAGTTTACTTTAAACATTATCACACACCTTTTTCATTTGAAGAAACTGCATATTGCATTGTGTTCTTAAGTTCTTTACTTTTGGAGTCTTTCATAAACACCATTGGAGTTTCATCCATGCCTTTGTTGAGTAACAACAACATTTAAAATGAATGATTAACTAAAAATTTATTAAACATATTCACTTTATAGGGCATATGAACAAGTTTAGGCCAGGGCCTTGGTTTAGGGTGGAGAGTAAATTTCTCCAAGGACACAAGACAAACGTAGGAGTCTGAGTTAGGGAGAGTCTAAATCCAACACTTGTATAAGTATAGTCGGGAGCTTCCTCTAACATAGGAGCTAAACATGAGGTCGCATGAAGAAGAGTCGAGGAGAGACCACTCCAGAGATTAACTAAGAATAGCGAAAAAATAATATATTGGGGGTTTCGTTAGTACCCATACCTCCATGAGAGGTAGTTTTTTTTAGGCTTCAGGATTAGCTACCTTTCCCATACATTCGATCTCGACTATCGACTATAATCCTCGGATGCTGACTACGATTTTGTGAACTTAGTGGTCATTCTTAGGGATATCAAAAGGTGACTACGAGGATTTGTCATGGTGCTTGGGATGTTTTTCACATCATGCTTCTTAGTACTACTAGAGGGTGCTCCACGAAGCGTGGGTACTTGCACCGGATAAGGCTGGTTAGTGGAGTTAGGGATAACTGTTTCTCATTCCTTCATTCATAATTTCATGGGACTTAATCAACCGATGCCTCCATATGAAAGCCCCTTTAACCTACCTTGTGACTATTGCGGTATCGAGACCTAATCCACTCGAGTCAGAGTATTAATGAGGCATGTTTGTGTCTATTGTTTCCATATAGGATTTTTTCTAGTGTTGTGCTAAACAATCATATACTTTATTAGTTTGGAGTGTATCATAGTCCCACAAAGAGTTGACACCTCAATGTGGTTGACTAACCACCTCATAGATCAAGGATAATTCAAGGCCTTCCTTGTGAAGACGAATTTATAAATAATTCTCCTCCACCTCCTTTACAACATCGACTTGATACGTCCAAAACTGATCTGGATTATGTTCGAAGGAAAATGAAAGCAGAGAAATTACAATGAAATACTCATGAAACTTTCTAGAAATAGAGAAATAAAACAATACTTGATTTCCATTAATGATAGAACTCTAAAGAGACTGTAAAAATACAAAGTGAAAGACTCGCTAGAATGGTGGCATCTTTATCTATGAGAATAGATGTGATGACTATGCTCATTCAAAATAAGATCATTACAATGAGGCTCTGAATGCCTTTTTATGTTAAATAGGAATTCTAGAGCCCTAGCCATCCAAAAACTTAACCCTAGGAGATGAAACACCAAAATTTATGTGGGCCCGTTTTGGTAAGTTAGTACATTAACTTCCCAGGGTCGTAATTTTTGCATACGATCTCTGTTTTAGGCACGTGATAGCCCATTGGAAAGGTATTTTATAGGACTATGCATTATGCCATCAAACTCTGACTCTATCTACAGTTTGAATGTGACACGCCAAAATAACACCGTTTAGGGCCCCAAAATGGCCCTAGAAGTTTAACAAGATGTGCTGACATGAATACATACAAAATAAGCTAGTTGGATTAGGTGGGAGGCCACTAGTATCCACCTGGAAGATGTGTAGGGCTTCAGATATCACCAGAAGGGTAGAAACCTCAATTACAAAGAAGTACAAAAGCACGTGTTGAACTAAAAATTGACAAAAAGAGCCAGTTGGAACAGGTGGGTGGCCACCAATATACACCTAGGTCAATCCTCCCCCCTTAGGAAGAAATGGTCTCCAATGCGTTGAGTGCCCAGGGAAGAGGGGAAATCATTTTCTGAATTTGAATCTTGGTGAGTTGTGTTCTTTGTTGGAGAATTTATGTTGCTTGGTCTGTGGAAGACTGTGAAAAATTGGTTGTTGGCGGGGTTGAATATGTTCCACCAACTTGATGTCTCTGGATTTGATGGCATATTGTGTAAGCACCATTGTACGTAAAGAAACAATATCTTCTTTCACTTTGACAATATATTTTTGCTAGATAGAAGTTATTGAGGTTGCAGTGGTTGTAGCAGTCTTTTGTGAATCCTTTGAACAAACCGTGAAGAGGATGAATTTTTCAATATGAGAGATTAACTTGCGACACGTTTTTGGTGGAGAAGTAGTCAGAACTACCTCTGGTATCCGATAGAGTTGACCTCCTAGAGTAATAATGACACTATGGGGTCTAGACTCATAGACAACATGACGTCTCCACATGTATGGTTGGCCCAAAACCATATCATAGACATCAATATGGGAAACATATCACACTACCTCATCCTTGAAGGGTTGGATGCCATAGGACAAGGTGACACTGTTGGATGACACAAAGATCTGGTCCCTAGTGAAGCCACTCGATGTTGTATGGTTGCGGGTGTGGTTTTTTCAACAAACCCAACTGTTTGATGACCTTATCTAATATGAGGTTCTTGTGACTATCGTTATCAACAATGAAATTCAACAGGGTCCCCTTCACCCACATCTATGAATGGAAAAGGTGCTCCCACTCTTTAGGATCTACTGATTATTTTGGTTGAATTGTTGCGGTTGCGAAAGTGGTAGTGGGGTATGTGTCGATGATCTATCTGTTTTCAATATTTTCTGGATCGGATTCCAAATCAAAGTTTGGATTTGTTTCTTTGACCTCAACCACCAATGAATTTTTCGAGCGACATTCATCAATGTTGTGCCAGGGGATTTTGAAAATTCACACCACTTCCAAGTGTCATTCTTCGTCTTCCCTTTACCATTTTTGTCCCGTGTCTTGGAGTGGTTGTCTAGGGTATGTTTTTTAGGGCCATCTTTACCATCCTTTGGTTGTTACATATTTTCAGACCCAAATTCCCATTTGTTCTGCTGCCTAAATTTCTTCTCAATTTTGACAGCATATTGATAGGAAACTCCCAATGATGAGATGTTTAGGAAATCCATTTCAGTTTGGATGTACCTATGCAGAACCCCACTATATTTCAAAACCACATGATGCTCGGAGTCCTTGATACCCAACTTGGTGTGCAAGGTATGGAAATTATTTGTAAACTCTAACATTGTTTGGCTCTTCTCTTGCCGTAGTGTGGTCCATCTCATGTACTGGTCTTTATAGTTATGAACATGATAGTATTGTTCTTTGACTGCATCCAAAAAAAAATCCCAAGTGGGCTCGACCCCATAAATTCCATATTCCTATGTGGAACTTTGATCCTAGTAAGTTTCCCACCAATGTTTGACATGGGGGAGAGCCTTGAGGAGTGTGAAGGTGATCTTTTCCATGTCAGAAAAATTTTGAACAAAGAAATAACCTTCTAATAGATTTAACCATTTTTCTAGGGCATCTCCATCTATCTGACCCTCAAATATGGGAATATTATAATTAAATTGTACCTTGAAGAGATAGGTTCCTCCCAAATGACCGCTTGATGAAGATGCACCTATTGCTATCGACAGACGTTGAAGAATGTGTGCAAAATTCTCCATCATTTTGTCCCTCTGTCGTGCGAGGTATTTATCGAGAAAAATGTTAATATAATATTTTGCTCCGTCGTCTTTATTTTCTGCTGCCATCGAGGGTTTCTTGGGTGTGAGAGAGTGATTTTCCTCTAGAGAGAAAAACTCGAGACCCAACTGGATATACTTGGACCTTGTCAAGGAAATGCATTGGAAAATAATTAAGAGCAGCCTGCTCTGATACCACTAATCTAGAATATGTTTGGAACGAAATGAAAGAAGAGAAATTACAATTAAATACTCATGAA
The DNA here is from genome assembly GCA_009831015.1 of Picea engelmannii. NCBI lineage: Eukaryota > Viridiplantae > Streptophyta > Pinopsida > Pinales > Pinaceae > Picea > Picea engelmannii. The sequence continues at coordinate 2,334,294 of ML776670.1, read as the reverse complement.
ACTTTCCAGAAATAGAGAAATACAACAATACTTGATTTCTATTAATGAAATAATTGTAAAGAGACTGTAAAAATACAGACTGCAAGACTCGCTAGAATGTTGGCAGCTTTATCTCTGAGAAGAGATCTGATGACTACACTCATTCACAAGAAGATCATTACAATGAGGCTTTGAAGGCCTTTTTATGTTAAATAGGAATCCCAAAAACCTATACAGCCAAAAACCTAACCCTAGGATATGAAACATCAAAATTCATGTGGGCCCCGTTTGGGTAAGTAAGTACATTAACTTATCAGGATCATAACTTTTGCATACGATATTCGTTTTAGGCGTGTGATAGCTAGTTGGAAAGGTATTTTAGAGGAGTACACATTATGCCATAAAAATTTGAATCCATATTCAGTTTGAATGTGGTGTGCCAAAATAAATCTGTTTTGGGCCCCAAAACAACCCTAGAAGTACAACAAGATGTGTTGACATGAATACATACAAAATAAACCAGTTGGATTAGGTGGGAGGCCACTAGTATCCACATGGAAGATATGTAGGTATTACGACAACCCCAGAAGGGTAGAACCCTCAATTAAAAATAAGTACAGAAGAATGTGCTAAACTAAAAACTTACAAAAGGAGCCAGTTGGAATAGGTGGGTGGCCACCAATATCCACCTGGATCATAAAATTTTGTGCCAAATCATTAGGCCGAGATCATAGACTCAGAACCTACATAGGTTCACAATTTGGAACCAGAGTAGGTAATCATTGAAGATATTGAATCCAAATAATTCACTCCGCCTCTCAATACTCCATTACCTCAGACTTATCCATTCCCTATGGCACACGTCCCACCTCCTAGATCAGATCTTAAGGATAGTAACCCTCTTCACTAGGACACTATGGATGACACCAAGACAATGTCTACGTTGGGTGTCTCTGTAACTTCCAGCATGACGATCGTCATTGGGGGAATCTTTCCTCTCGGTGTGTCTAGTCAAACGAATTCTGTTAGTGAGCCAAGTGTCGTCATTCCTACCAGTAGTATTCCTTCGTTGGTTGTTGGTCCCACTCAAGATATGAGCGTAGTTGCATCTATACTGTAAAAATAAATGCTTTTTCATACGATATGTCGTTGATGGATGTTCTAAACATGTTGGTCTCTTCTTAGTTGAGGTCCCATGCGTTGAGTGTTGGTTTAGGGAGAATTTCAGATCCTTACCAAGCTTTTCCTTGGGGCAAAGGTCATATTCCTTTGTTGTTCCCTTTCATTAGGGGTAGGGATTTCCTATCTTCTGTTCCTAACCCCACCTAGGCCTGGGGCTCTTCTATGGGTAGAGGATCTAAGTCTGCTAGTGTGCCATCCACTTTGACCCCATTCAAACTATATGGTGGGTTTGAGAGTAACCCTTTCACCTCGCCTATAGTTTCGTTAGGGGGAAACCCCTTCCCAGGTCAATCTGTTCCTATACAAGGACATTTATCCTTGCAAGGGACATCATTGGGGGGTTACCCCTCTCCCAGGACAGTGGAATCCCACCCAAGGGATGTCACAAAGGGGAAACCCCTTTACCTATTAGTTTAAACCCATTCCTAGAGTCTTTCTTGCACAAAGGGGGTCTGCTGGGGGGAACCCCATTTTTACATTTGGGAACCAGATAGGTGGAGGTTTTCCTGTGTTCAACTAGAGTAAAAAAGGTTTTACCCCAATCCTTGTTCCTTCTGCAAACTCTTTCTGGAAGCTCGGTGTCAGTTGCAATCCAGGGTCCTCTTTTCAGGTTGCTAATCAGTCGATCACATGGCCTAGGATACCATTTTTGGAAAAACAACATTTTCCATGCCTATCCAAGTTGATGAATAACCCTATCTATCATCATCCTTTTTTTCCTATGGTACCAACCAAGTTACCTTCAGACATAACCAAATTCAAAGGGAAATATGGTGAAGATCCATAGGACCATGTAACGACATTACATTTGTGGTGTTCATATACTGCGCCGAATGGCTACTTGACTCACTTGCATCTTTTCCAATGCACTCTCACTGGAGGCACTACCAAGTGGTATACATAACTATAAAGGGTGAAATATATGATGTTTTGTGACTTAGCCATGGTGTTCCTTAACCACTTCCAACACCTTGTTCTATCTGATGTCGGTACAAAATGACTAGACAAATTTGAACAGGACAAGGCTACACACATTTCTAATCACATTCGGGAATGGAGGAGATGAAAGAGACTGATAAAAGAAAAAGTTTCACCATATTTTTTCCTTGATTGGTTCTTGAAATCCTTATGTACATTTCAAAGGACATTGCGACTTCAAGATTATTTTTTGAAGAGAAAGCGATTTTTAGGGCACAACAGTTAGAGCTTGTTGGTGCAATATTGATCATACCAGGGTCCTTCTCAGGTTACCAACAAAAGCTACCATGTATTCTAGAGCGCTGATGTTTTCAAATCCTCTAAAGAGAAGAAGTCTCACCCAAAGTGCTGCTGAGACAAAAGGATAGGGAAGGGGAAGGAAAATACTTAGGAGGAGTCACAGAACCTTCACGATTTATCCTGATCTTGGGAAAAATATCTAACTATAGAACAAATATGAACTCATATGCCCAAGAACTGAAGATAATTAAGTTTCAGAAAGCATTCATGTACAGAAACATCATGTGGAACTTATGGAACATAAAGAAGTATTGTAAAGATACAATGCAATAGTATAAACACATAATGACGCAACATATTTTGAAATTTTGGATCCTTCTTCATATATTATTTTCAGATCTTTCTTAGTTACAACTTCAGAGATAAAAATTAGTTCTCTGTTACAAAATCCTATCTATGGACCCATGTCCCAAAGCTCTAATTCCGAAAATGGTGTACAAATTACATTACAGAACTCAAAACCCGATTTCTCAATAGACAATAACACTTATGACCGAACCTAACAACAAGGGGAGAGATGAACCATTTTACAATCATGATACAAACCTTTTAAAATCATATTTATCTCTATATATAAGCTAAGTAGGGTCTTATGGATTTGGCTTGCACTCTTTCTTGTTCTATGGCAACTGCTTCTGCTTTGTTGGCGTTGCGCTATCCTTTTCACAACTGATGTTTGTTACTTCTCCTTTCTCTGTTGTCCAACTTCTTTTGTATCTTGCACAACTTGTACTAGGCCAAAACTAGGACTGTAGTCCATATTGCGCAACTTCCCATCCAAAAATGAAGGGCCCAATAGGATTCGACAACAAAACTTGAATCACCCTTGAGTCAAGTACTCGGCTATTTCACAGCTTCCAGGAGAAACTGTTGTTTTCCCTTGTCCTCCTTTTCCTCTTTCTTTTTCTCTTTTGTTTGCGCTTTCTCTTCTTCTGCCTCTTCAAATGAAGGGCCCAATTTTGGGACCAACTTCAAGGTCCACTTCTTCACTTCTTGAAAGCTTCCAACTTTATCCTCCCATTTCCTAGAAATAAGTGAGGCCTCTGCCACGAACTGTTGGGTCACATCTATAATACATCCCTCTGGATTGGATGTGACCAACAAGTTCCATTCATAATCCATTGTTGCATTGAATTGATGCATATGCATACAAGTTGTCTAAATGACAGGCCCGAAGTCGTGCAACTCCTTCTTAGCTACATATTGTGCCTCAAATAGAGCGTTCATTTCATTGTTTGCTTGATGAATCTAATCAAAATTCTATTATTTCTCCAGCAGATCCATTGTATCTGCAACTTCTTCATTTAGCACCTGGATTCTAGTGTGCACATCCTCCAAGGTTTGGTTGCACCTAGCAATTATTCCCATCCAATCGCTAACTTCTCTGAAAATATTTGTGCACTCATTTGTTCGCTTGTGTAGTGATTCTCGGGCATTGTTTCCTTATAGCTCTATCTTCTCCATCTTCTCCTACATATTCCGAGGCTACTGCTATACTTCTTGTTGATTTTTCTGCAATTGTGATTCCAGATGCTCTATGCAAATGACCAATTGTGACCATGCTCCTTGAAGCAGTTCAATATGGTGCTCTAGTTCTCTTGCATCACTCGCTTCTGGAAATTGGGGTGAGACCTTCTGTATCTTCGTCTAGGCCTCAACAAGCCTTTCTTGAACTATTTCTAGTCTCTTCTTGACCTAGATCTTTGCATGTTCCTCTTGTTTTCTGGATTCTTGCACAAGGAATGATTCCTCCCTTAAGACCTCGACAGACCTCTCGGCCTATTGGAACCTCTTCTCTAGTTAATCAGTTGATGCTCTGATCATTCCAACTAAGTGTGTCGTTGGCCACTATGCAAGGTCAATGGAAGACGGGGCCACAACCCTGGGTTCTCAAGTCTATACTAGAAGTCCATTGGCTGTTGAATGTTGTGAAGGATTCTCTACCTCCTCCTCCCCTGTGGATGGTCCTTGTGCAAGCCTCAACCTCAAAGCTTATGGTAGGAGTGTCAGAACCTATGTTCTAGCTAGGCAAAGTTGCAACTACTCTATGCATTGTTGAGGGTTCTATAGAACCAACTCCATTTGTTCCTATGCAAATGTAGCGCTCTGCCTAGAGGTTGACTCTGGTTCCTTTTGAACCTCTATATTCTTCTCTTTACTTGAGTCTTCTTCCGGGGTTGCGCTTCCCAGACCACCCTCAACCTTGGTCATCGAGGAAATGTGTTGGGGACTTTCATCTTGTGGCTCCTCTACCATTTGAGTGTCCTTATACTTCATAAAAGGAATAATCTATTGGTCCTGGGCATCAGGGTTTAGACAAGTCAACTGCAATCTTTGCTCCGATATTTCTATATTTGGACCATAAATTTTTGGCATTTTCTCAGGTAAATCTGGGCTTGTTTTTGGGAGTTCTGGCTCAGGTAGTGGACTGGTGGTTTATGGGGGTGGTGAATGGGGTTGTGGTGGTTATGGAGGTTTCTCGATGACAATGGTGGATGGAAGGGTGTCAGGCTCAGGGTCATCCTGAATATGTATGACTGGGGTTGCTTGGACCATTGAGAAAGTGTAGGGGTGGCAGATGAAAGGGGTTGGGGGTTAATAAATTTCCTTGGTAAGACCCCTATTCTCAACTTCTTTTCCATTGGTTCTATAATGAATGCAGTTCTCAGGATCTCGTTGACATCCTTACCTATTAAAATGACTTGATATGATAGCTGCATGAAGATCGACAATGTTCTTTTCTTCCGCTCTAGTGGTTGCGTCTCCTCCTCCTCCTCAGAGTCCGTATATGTCAGAGCTTATTTCTTTGAAACCTCTAAGCCTGAGCTCGATCCTACCCTTGCTTGTTTGCATTTCTTCTTTAGCAGCTTGGCAGGAAAAATGTAGTTCATCCTCGACTTGTGCGGTTTGTGTTTAACTCCCAGCCACAACATTACCTCTTTTTCGAAGGCCTCCTCACCTAAGTAGAATGAAAACATCCTCGAATGGAAGTCCTCCATGTTGGCATTCCTTGGCCATACAAATGTATGATGTCGGTTCATGCTGAAGGCAATTTTCCTCGTGTTGCATATGCATAGCTGTTGTGGAATGTGCAACCTCTGCGTCGTGTCGATGAGCCCGTTATACCACTTGGAGAACATCATGTTGTTGAAGACTGTGTTATCTGAGTCTGGCTTGGAATGCTAGGGCTCAAAAATATTTGCAAGGCCCCCCTTGTATGATAGATCCAATGGTCTTCTAGTGGGTGGCTTCCACTTAAGCATTGTGAATGCCAACAACAAGTATCCATATGTGAACATGCCTGCCTTCTCTTGGGATTCCTCGCAAGCCACGAGTAGTTCCTCCAACAGGTAACTATACCAATTGAATACAACACCATTCACACAAAAATCTGCTATGGATAATGCATCTAGCATGCATTCTCCCTTGTAATACGACCTCATCACCTTTTTTTTTATGATGTAGCAGCCAATCTTGACCATCTATGGTAGTATGGGGTCGATTTTGGCTGTGCACCCACCCCTCTGTGTGTGGAACCTTTCATAGAGGGTGGGATCCCCTTTCTTTTTTTCGTGCTTACTGGGACCCTATAATCCTTTAGAAACGTCCTCACCTTTGAGGGATAGTCCAATGAGATGGTGGATGTCTTTGGTGGGATTGGATACTACCTATCCAACCAGAGACTTCAGTCGTGCACCCTGTTGATCAGGAACTTGGTGCACCGTGAAACATCGCCAGTGGTACCGAACAATGGTAAGTCTCTGAGGTTCATGATAGTTGAGCTAGAAAGGTTGATAAATTTTGGCTTTGGCATGAACTACACACCTCCCAACTTGTCTAGAATGATACTCTAGAAGACGTCTATGTTCATCTAGGGGAACAAGACTAGATCTGTTAAGCCAAGATCAAGGAGCTTGACCTACTCCACCTTCCCCTTGAGATCACCCATGACCTCAAATTGGGGGTCGCAGGGCTCATCTGGTATTGCATCTTTGGACATGGCGCTTTGGCTTCCTGTATCTCTCGACATTGAGTTATGAGTTATCAACAAATTCTGTGGAAAAATAAGGATTGGGGATCACAACTACATGTTTCAGGATTACATAGGCTTGCTCTCTCTACAAAATTCAAAAATATCTAAGTCCTTTATGAAAACAATGCGTTCTACAATGAGTTCTCATAGCCTTATACTCAGGCTTAGCTGGCAATTTCAACAATAATTGTTGTTCATCATAACCATATGGTGAGTTGTCCGAAGGGACAGGTTAATGGGGTAAATCCTATTCGGTGATTATGGAATTTTCTATGCAAGTTGGACATGGACGTGGCCGATTTTACACCTTTCTGTTTGACGGATGGGAATCTTGGCACGAATACCAATGGAATATTCATGTATCATGGCTTTATGGCTTGACAAAATTTAGATGGGGTACCGTAATATCGATAAAGGTTGTGACTAGAATGGGTTCGTGTGGCACATGGACTCACATTGCCTTTGGATTCGTTCTCCCTCCGACCACAAAGGGGTCCCCGTCATATTAATGACTGTCATAAATAAGTTCTTTACGCTTCTAATCCTACGTTGTTGAGTAAGTAGTTCTATATCAAACAACACTTAGACAAAAAAATAAATGAACTACTTGTCGTGGCACAACACTGCACACATCAAATTTATTAACTGAATTTACAAAAATCACAGAAAACTCAAATCTAACTATTATACATGCTCCTTCGGACTAGAGTAATAGTCCCTTTAGATCATTTATGAGACATATAAGATTTCAGGTGAGTGTCATTCACCCATCCTAGCTGCAACATACCATTCCATTTTGCAAGTCTGACTTCACCTGAAGGTCAGATCTCCACAACTATAAATGTTCCCAACCAATGCATGTGCAACTTTCCAGGATGTTTCTGGTACCGACTGTCATAGATTACGACCTTGTCTCCTTATGCAAATACTTTAGTCTTAATGTGTCTGTCATGCCAATCTTTTTTCCTTGCTTTCTCAACTGACTGATGGAAGTATGCTAAAACCCTGGTCTCTTCAAGTTCTTGTAACTGCATGAGTATCCGCACAACTGATTCTTCCTCTGACATGTGTGTGATATGTGCAATGTACAAACTTGGATTAATGAATTCTTCAGGAACCACAACCTCTTTCCCATAAAATAGATGAAAGGGTGTGTACCTGTGGATTTTATTTGTGGTTGTCCTGTAAGGCCATAGTACTGTTGGAAATCTTTCATCCCAATCTTCTAGATTTATTCAAAATACCTTTGTTAACCCTCTCTCTAGAATCTTGTTGAATGCTTCTATTGTTCCATTGGCTTGTGGGTGGTAGGGGATGATTTTGTGATGTTGGATCAATAACTTTGTTGTAAACTTTTCTATGGTACTACTGATAAAATGAGCTCCCTGATCATTGGTCGGACTTCTAGGACATCCAAATCAAGTGATAATATTCTAAAAAATGAACCTAGCAGCAATATCAGTCAAGCAGTCCCGAAAAACTGTTGCCTCAACCCAACGTGTAAGGTAGTTAGTTGCGGTAATAATGTACCTAGCCTTTGAATTCTTAGTTGTGGGGTTAATCAGTCCAATGAAGTAACTTCCCACTTCTCAAATGCCTACAAAGCATGAACTGGTTGAAGTGGTAATTCAGCTCGTCATGACATCTTACCCACTCTCTGAAACACATTGCATGATCTAGCATATACCTTTGAATCCTTGAAGAGCATTGCCTACCATAGTCCATCTTGGAGGAATTTTTTCACAGTGGCCTTTCCTCCTACATGACCTCATGCAAATCCATTGTGGCACTCCCACAGTATATCCTGCCTTTCATGATCCAAGACACATCTCCTGAGGATACTATCTAGTCCCAACTTATACAATTTCCCAGCAATTAACTGATAGTCCACTTCTCTAACCACCATATGGTGTTTCTGGGTTGCAGAAAACATCTCTAGGAAGACTCCTGTACTTAAGAAGACTGCTATGTCTTCTAGGTAGTCTGGTATGGCCTCAACCTAGAATAGATTTGTATCTGGGAGTTGATCATCGACTTCTCCACCGCTTTCCCTGACTCTAATCTAGATAGGTGATCAAGCCCTGCGTTGCATCTTCTAGTCTTAATAATCACCTCAAAAGAGAATTCCTGAAATAGTAGCAACCATCTACAAATTCTCCCTTCCAACACAGGTTTGTTAACTAGATATTTCAATGCAGAATGATCAATAAAGAACTTAAAATGAGAACCTAACAAATAATGTCTAAATTTCTACAAAACATAAATCATGGCTAAACCCCCTCTTTCTGTCATTGTGTAGTTGCTCTCAGCTTGCGATAACTTCCTACTCGGAAAATAGATAGGATGATCCATGGCTCCATCTCCAGGTTGCACTAAGACATCTCCTAAGGAAATACCTGAAGCATCTACGTGGACATGAAATTCATTTTCCCAATTTGGAAATATCAGAATAGGTGTTGTAATGCGCTTCTCCTTTATGTTCTCGAATGTTTTATCATATTCTGGGGACCATTGGAACATTTCGGCCTTTTTCAATAGATTTTCCAGAGGTGCAGTGATATTTTCATATCTTCTGATGAAACTGCGATAGTACCTTGTGTGCTCCAGCATGGAGCGGCACTACTTAACACTCATAGGTGGCAACATGTTCACAATGACCACAAATTTGGTTGGGTCTAACAATACTCCGTCTCATCATACTATGTGGCATAACAAATTTCCATGTGGCACACAAAAGATACACTTTTTGAGGTTCAACGATATCTGTAGTTCTCTACATCTGTCAAACATCAGACGTAGTAGCGCTACATGTTCCTTGAGAAGACTATATACCATCCAATCATCCATATAAACTTATATAAACTTGTGAATAAATTCTCTGAAAGATACTATTACAATCCTGGAGAAAATTGCAAGGGAGTTATTTAAGTGAAATGGCATCACATTGTATGCAAAATATCCCCATTTTGTTATGAATGTGGTTTTCTTTTTGTCCTCTTCAACAATCCTTACTTGGTGGTACCCTGAAAATCCATCTGTAAATGAGTAGGATTCTTTCGCTGCAACCTGTTCTAGCACCTCATCAGTAAAAGGTGTTGGAAAAGGGTCATGCACATAGGCAGAGTTAAGGCTTATATAGTCTACACAGACCCTGATATCCTCTGTGTATTTCTTTCTTTGGATGACTATTGGGCTAACCCATTCTGCTTCTTCCACTACAAAAATAAGTCCAGCTTCCAACATCTTGTCTATCTCCTTCTTAACCTTCTATTTTACTCTAGGGTTAAGGTGATATGGATTATGCCTCACATGCTTTGATCCTGTGTTAATTCAATTTTCATTTCTCCCATAACTCCTTTGATCCCTTTTAAATCTGGAAAGGTTTTTGGGAACAAATCCTCATATTCACGCAACAAACTCTATATTTCTTGACTATTTTTCTCATCCCAATAATCTCCCACCATAGCTATCTTAGGTTTCTACTTGGTCCCTATATTGACTTTGCACAACTTCAATGGGTGATTATAAGAACTATCAGCCTGAATGGGTATGATGTTCTGTATTTCTTTGTTCCCCTCTATCTCTCTAATGGCTAGGTTTCTCAACTCCTCTAAATCATATGGGCTTTCCAAATCCCTGCCAATCTTATAGAATTATATAGGTATCTTGTCTATTCTTGGGTGAATATTAGTTTGAAGTTCTCGACTATGTTTTGCACATACCAATAGGTTTGATTTCTTATTACTAGTGTCTGTAAAAGGAAATTCCTTAATTCTTTGTAGGACTACTCCAATCTCATGGTACTTACTTGTAAACAAGAATTACTTGCAAAAGTTATCTGCCAACTTTTGCGAGTCGTTGGTTTGTCTCATGGTTTCTTCATGTATGAACCAAGCCTTTGGGATTTGATTTGGATTATTTTCGACACAAAATGAGAGTGGAGATATAATAAAAAAATGCATATAGATATTGAATATATTCAATAATATAACATAAATGTATAAGATATGCAACCATAAACACATATATATAGTAATACACGATTTCTATTAATGAAATAAATGTACAGAGACTGTAAAAATACAGAGTGAAAGACTCGCTAGAATGGTGGCAACTTATTTCTGAGAAGAGATGTGTCGGCCACTCGCATTCGCAAGAAGATGATTGAAATGAGGCTATGAAGGAATTTTTACAATAAAAATGAATTCCAAAAACCCTATACATCTAAAAACCTAACCCTAGGAGATGAAGCACCAAAAGTCATGTGGGCCCCGTTTGGGTAAGTTAGTACATCAACTTCCCGGGGTCGTAACTTTTGCATACGATATCTATTTTAGGCGCACGATAGCCCATTGGAAAGGTATCATAGAGGAGATTCATTTTGGAGGAAATATCTAAGGAAATTTCATATTGATCCCCATTTTCTCAAAAACGTCATTTAGGGCCTCAAAATGGCCCCAAAAGTTAAAAACTGTTAAAAATAGTAAATTACCAAAATTGCTAGAAAACTATTTTGAGCTAGTTGGAAAAGGTGGGTGGCCACCGATATCCACCTAGATCAATCCTCCCCCCTTTGGAAGAAATGGTATCCATTGCGTTGAGTTCCCGAGGGAGAGAAAAAAACATTTATTGAATCTGAATCTTGGTGAGCTGCTTGCCTTACTGGATACATCACGCTGCTCAGTTTGTGGAAGTTTGTCACGAACTTGTTGAGGCTAAGGATGTTCAACAAGTCGAGCTACACGAGAGGAAGGTGTGCAGAAGGAATCTCTGCGCTTTGTTGCAATCTTGCTAACCTGCTTCTGTTGTATAGAAGGTGCTTGGGGCGAGGCTGTAGTGGTTGCAGTGTCCTCCTATTCCTCTTTTAACCAGATTGTGAAGAAGCTGAATTTTGCAGTATGAGATAATACCTTGCGACACTGTTTAGGTGGAATAATATACAGAAATGCCTATGGTATTTTGTAGAGATGACCCCCTAGAGAATTAATGACACTATGGGGTCGATACTCATAAACAACATGGCGTTTCCACATACATGGCTGGCCCGAGAGAACATCACAGACATCCTGTGGGGAAACATCACATAATACCTTATCCTTGAAGGGCTGGATGTCATATAACAATCGACATTGTTGGATGACACAAAGATCTCGTCCTTGGCGAAGCCACCCGATGTTGTATGGTTGCAGGTGTGGTGTTGTCGACGATACCAATTGTTTGATGACCTCTACTAAGATGAGGTTCTTCTGTCTTCTGCTATCAATAATAAAATGCAGCGACGTCCCCTTCACCCACATATATGAATGAAAAAGGTGCTCCCCCTCTTCATGATCTGTTGGTTCTTCTGGTTGAATTGTTGCGGTCACGACAATAGTAGTGGGGTCTGCGTCGATGATCTGTCTTTTACCAGTATTTTTAGAATCAGATTCTGAATCAGGTTTCTACTGATTGTCTTTGATCTCGGCCACCAATAACTATTATGAGCGAAATTCATCGGTGTTGTGCCAGGGGCTTTTGTGGAAATCACACCATTTTCCAGTGTCCTTCTTTGTTTTCCCATGACCCTTCTTTTCCTATGGATTGGACTGGTTTTCAAGAGACTGTTTGTTAGGGATGTCTTTGTCATACTTTTCTTGTTTCGGATTTGTAGACCCAAACTCCCATTTTTTCTGGTGCTTAAATTTCTTCTCTATTTTAACAACATATTGATAAGAAACACCGAGTGATGAGATGTCCAGAAAATCCATTTCAGTTTGGATGTATCTGTGTAGAGCCCCATGGTATTTCAGAGCCAAACATCATTCAAAGTCTTTGATACCTAGCTTGGTGTGCAAGGTATGGAAGGTATTGGTGAAATCCAGAACTGCTTGGCCCCTCTCTTTCCGCAGTGTGGTCCATCTCATGTACTGGTCCTCATAGTTGCCAATAGGGTAATACTGTTCCTTTACCGCATCCACAAAAAAATCCCAAGTGGGCTCGACCCCATATATTCTAGACTTCTCTATGGAATGTTTCTCCCAATAAGTTTCCCACCAATGTTTGACATGGGGGAGATATTTAAGGAGTGTGAAGGTTATCTTTTCCCAGTCGAAAAGATTATGAATAGAGAAATAAACTTCTAACAGATTTAACCATTTTTCTAGGGCATCCGCATCTATCTGACCTTCAAATATGGGAATATAAAAATTAATCTGTACCTTGAAAGGAGAGGTTCTTACAAAGTGGTTGTTTGATGAAGATGCACCTGTTGCTATTGACAGGCATTGAAGGATGTGGGAACAATTCTCCATCATTTCGTCCCTCTGTCGCATGAGATCTTGCTCAAGCAACAGATTGATAGAATCGTCTGCTCCATCGTTTTTATTTTCTTCCACCATGGAAGGTTTCTTGGGCATGCGAGAGTGATTGTCTTCAAGAGAGACAAGATCAAGAACCAACTTTCTATACTCCGACCTCATCGGGGACATGCATTGAAAAACGATCAAGAGCAACCTGCTCTGATACCATTGATCCAAATTATTTTCAACATGAAATGAGATTGGAGATATAATAAAGAAATGCACAGGGATATCGTAGATATTCAATAATATAACAGAAATGTATTAGAGATGTAACCATAAACACAAATATACAGTAATACATGATTTCTATTAATGACAGAAATCTACATATACTATAAAAATACAAAGTGAAAGACTCACTAGAATGGTGGCAGCTTATCTCTGAGAAGAGATGTGTCGGCTACTCGCATTCGCAAGAAGATTATTACAATGAGGCTCTGAAGGCCTTTTTAAAATAAAAAGGAATGCCAAAAACCCTAGACATCCAAAAACCTAACCCTAGGAGATGAAGTGCCAAAAGTCATGTTGGCCCCATTTGGGTAAGTTAGTACATCAACTTCCCGGGGTCGTAACTTTTTCATACGATATTTGTTTTATGCGCATGAGAGCCCATTGGAAAGGTATCATCAAGGAGAGTAATTTTAGAGGAAATATAGAAGGAACTTATCTATGTCTCCTTATTTTCCCAAAAACATTTTTTAGGGCCTCAAAATGGCCCCCAAAATTAAAAACTACTAAAAATAGTAAATTACCAAAATTGCCAGAAAACTGTTTTGAGCCAGTTGGAAAAGGTGGGTTGCCACTGATATCCACCTAGATAAGGATTGGACCTAGTGAGTGGGAAAATACCTGAAACCATAAGAGAGGTGGTATTTCCACAACTTTCCCCTGTGTCACACATTTTTCAATATGTTCTCTAGGATCAGATTCTCCACTGAACAATTGTGAAACTTGGAAATCCGTCTGCCTCTCTAATTCCAACTTCTCCTTATCCTGAAATGTATACTTAATAACTTGCTTCATATCGTAACAATTTCTAATTAAGGCTTTGTGATTGGCCCAATATATGGAAGGGGTGTCCTGGAGGGCTAAGTCCATTACTGAGATCCTTTGATCCTCTACTACCTTTTCTTCCATGCTAAGCAGAAAACTATCAAGTCCTGAGGTAGCATCATATACTAGGTGTTATCTAACCTCGGTTCTGACCCATCTAGTTTCCCTAACAATTGCACATCTCCTTGAGAATATTTTATATGAGCCTTGCTGCCAACTGTCAAATGCAGTTCTGAATCTTCATTTGTTGACTGTATACTCTTCCAAATTACCGATCCATCAACAGTAGGATTTATGTAATATTCTCTTGTTCCTGCTATTATAGTGTGCAACTGATCCAAGTCTTCTCCCTCCATATTGTTGTCCATTGGATTTGTATATCTTGGGCCTACATATGGATTCAAGGGTTGAACTACCTTGACTCCATCTGCTTCAAATGTCATGGTGTCTTTCTTTAGGTCAATCACTGATTAGTTTCCATAGGCCCAATCAATCCCAAGTAGTGCAGGGTAAGGGTCCTTATCCCCCATTATCTCAATCACCTCAAAGTCAGCTATAGTATTCACTTCCACAAAATCTATTTCCACACTCTCTAGTCTTCCTATCGGGAAAATACAATATTGGTTGGCCATTCTTAGCTGGATCGAGGAATATGTCAACTGGGGATTTCCTAGGGCTTCCCAAGTCTTTCTAGGTAGAATGTTCACATCGGTTCCTATATCCAACATGACATCCTTAATCTCAAATTCGTCTAGCTCATATATTAGTTTGAACTCTCTTCCAGTTTGTACTTTTCTTCTCTGCACTCTCCAAGTCTTCTTCTCAGGAATATTAGTCCTTATTCCTTCTTCTGTGGGTTCTTCATTCCATAAAACTAGGTATAGCGCATTGCATAATTTCTCTGTTAATTGGTCATTCCCGAGAATATCAGAGAATAATTGAAACCAAAGTTCGACTACATTTTGAGGTTGCTGAGGTTGTCTCAGTGTGATTACAATGGGTGCAGGGGGTGAAGTAGGGACTTGCACAATCTTAGGGTAAACAATAGGCTATGGGGTTTCTCTTGCATCTCAGGTCTAGGGATATTCTGAAATAATTCTATAGCATTTTCAAAGATCAAATTTTGTTTTAGAGTGTAATACCTATCTTCTTTAGGGGTTTCTTTCTGGATCTGAGGTAAATTATTAGCATTGACTCCTATCTTTGCTCCTCCCCGAGTGACGATATTGACGTTGGGAAATTGTCCTTTAATAACTCTCTTGATTTATGAACTGATGAGGTTAGTTCCTTGTTGATGTACCCGATCTTCCCATTTTTCAATCAGTTCAAGGCAATCTTCATTTGCCTGCCCATTAGTTCTCCAGTGAGAGAACCATGGCCACCTCAGATGAGGAAATTCTCTCGCCATATAGACTTGATCATCACAGTTGTAACATATGATTGGCCCTCTTCCTCAAGTTCTTCTTCCTTTGAAGTCTCCTCTGACTCCACCTCCTCGACCTCTTCCCGGTCCTTGGGAGTTTTCATTCACCCTAAATGTTGTTTAGTCCAACATGTCTGCAAGTGCATCCAATTCTCTACATTGATTGGTGGTGTGTGTGGTATATGAGAAAAACTCACAGTGTACAATATTTGGTACTATCAAATATTTCTGCATGATGGGGCACTGTCTTGGCCCATGCCCATGGATTTGGTAAATCTCAGAATACTCAACTGCTAGTGCTGCTTGGTTCCCTGGAAAAGCATGATATGGAGTGGTAAATTTGTAGACACTTGTGCAACTCCTCCCATGGGTCCTAGTGGGGGTCCCAATGGATTTATAGGAGGTCCCATTCCCCTCATTCACTGACATTCGTTCACCAGATGTCCTTTTTTATAACATCCGGTACACTATACCTGCGATCATCTTGGTCTAGGTATCATCAGTTCTTGAATATTTTCTATAAGTGCTGATATTTTCCCTTGTAGTTGTGCCAAATTCACATCTATTGGGGGTCTGTTCACTCTCAGGCTTCGAGAATATACTTCCATGGCTTCAATATTCATCGATTGTTCTAAGGCACCTGTCAAAGTAGCTATCCATTGTTGCGTTAGAGGAATCCATTTTAGAGGTACCAATCCTTGAGTATACCATTCTCTTTGATGTTCCTCATATAATGGATGTACTAACCTCCCTATAGCATCTTTAAAATTCTGGTTGTATTCCTAGGCTGATTCACCTTCCCTTTTCTAGATCTCGCAGAACTCAGACAAATCTTGTTGTTCCGACGGAGGTAGCTTAAACTACACTATGAATCTTGTTCATACCTGGACAAGTGTGAACGCTTGAAATTTCATTCTTGGCACTCTTGGATCAATAATATTCATGTACCATTTGAGAGTGTGAACTCTTAAGGTAGTCTTGAACTCAACCAACTTATTTGCATCTAGAGTCCCTCTGGATCTCCAGATTGCTTCACACAAGAACCAATGTTGCTCCACATCTTTATCTCCCTTACTCCCTAATTATGGGTATCAGGCGATCGAGTCTCCTACATGACCAACCATTTTTGATCTTGCTACTCCTATCAAAATGAAACCTAATGGTCATTCTTGTGACTTACCAGGGGATCCCAATATCCTCCCTATACTCGCACTTCCTGGATGTGACTGACTAACTAATTGTACTGGAACAAAATTAGCATAAGAAGGTAGTAATGAATTTACCACTTGAATAGAAGACATTTGGGGTATGGGCGATTCAGGGCTGGCGCCATTGGCTTCGAGGTGATTTTCTTTGATCTCGAGGGTCTCGTTCTCTTCCTCTGGAGTGGTCTCTTCAGTCGTATTCCTGATATTGCTTGTCATCGTGGACAAATCTTCTCTTTCTTCTTCAATATTCATGTCGACTTCCTTCTCTCTCACTTCCACACCTTCTCCTTGTTATCCACCCTCCTGGGGACTCCTTTCTCTCTATGCTTCTCTCTCACTTAGTATTTGACTGGCCATTCGTTCCTGTCTTCTCATATTCCGCAACTTTTCCATCTATCTTTCTTCCAATTCTCCTGGTCTCACTTATTTCTGCAACTTCTTGGACTGTCTTGCTGCTTTCTTTATCTTGTTGTGCCATTACTTCTCAACTATGACAAATCTTTTCAAGGCTAACTCGTCTCTTGAGTCCATTTCTTGTTGTTTCCCCCACTTATCAAAGAGCCCTTCCTCTGACTCTCAAGCCATGACTCCACCCCAACCTCACCCTACTCCAAGAGAGGGTATTTACATTGCCATCTCAGTCAAGGACATAGTCAGTTGTTGGGTATGTTTTATATTCTTTTCACGAGTAGTGACACCTACCTCGGGAAGCGTAAATTTTTTATGCCTCGAGAAATGTGACACCTACCTTGAGAAACATGTCATGTATTTAGGTGGTTTTTCAGCACATGGTTTTTGCGGATGGTTTTCTATTTCTGGTTAAGGAATTAGGGTTTTGGACTAATCCAGGTCATTGGGTTAGGGTTTTGGATGATGCTAGCTCCTATATGTATATTGTATTGTAAACAATGTAACACATTGAATGAATATAGAATATGTTGGTTTTCCTGGTTTGGGTTTCCAGGGGAAAAATATCTGTGTAATGTTTGTATTTGCCATTGTATCTTTTCTGTTCTTTTCTGAATATCTGTTTGCAATAGATATTGTACAAGGTTAGGATTTACATCAGCATCCCCTCTTCCATCAAGAAAACTTTAATCCAAAGGGGGATTTCTCTCAACAATATTCCCCTTGTGTCTTTCTTGAAGTCTGCCTCTACTCCTGAAAAATATTGGTGATTCTTGGCTGCGAACTCAATAATGTATCCTTCTAATGTGGTATTGACCCAGAAATAAATCGCTTGTGTTAATGGACAATCCATCCAATGAAGTGTTGCAATATTTTTTTTATCCCAAGTACAAGTACTCTTAAATCGTTCTTGGAATTCTCGAGCTTCTTGGAACCTATCTATCCAATGGAAAAATCCTTCCAAGAACTTAACCCAAAATATCTTGTACTAGTTGCTTGATCTTTCTGAGTAGAAGACTATTGTTGGTGAAATTATATGCATAATATATTACCAAACATAAATTATCAACCGGGATTCGTAATCAATAGAGTTGATGCACTATATGTGCCGATAACAGATAGGTTCCTATCTCTGTTTAGTATAGCTTAGATAAGAAAACCATTTAGAAACCAACACATTTTTAAGAATAACAATCTTCACACAACTCGAAAGTTGGAAAGCAAAACTCATAAAGAAGCAAAAGCTCTTGCTCAGGTGATGGACATGTTCATTGATGGCTCATGAAAGGAAAATATGAACTTTGATTATATCTCCTGGAGCAACTAAAATAACAAGTGGGATGCTCCATTAAAGCTCATGTATGGTGAAATATGGAGATCCAACTGTTCCTACATTACCACACTTTGCAATAAATTCAAATAGTGAAATCAAACAAAATAACATGAAATCAAAATAACAAATACATGAAATGAAAATCTACACTAACAATTTACAATAAGCTTACCAAGATGGATCGACGACCCTTGCTGATACCAACATGGAATATTTTAGATCACCAGATGCTAACTTCTACGAGAGACAAAATCACTGAATTCAAACTTGCATTAATCTTCAACAAGTAGGTCTACAAAAGGAGTCTCTTCATGAATCCAATCTACATCATAACAATTCTCCTCAAGAACCTATCTTATTATAATAATTCCCCTCTAATATACATAGTAATAATTCTTATCCTCGTGAAGAGAGGGCACTCTCTTTTATATATGAGAGCTTTGAAAAGGAGATAAACATATCATAATTACAGATGCACTTTTCTCTCAACCCATTTCCCATTATTACAAAATATAATCCCTTCAAATCCTCACACACATCTCTCATATATCTTGGATAAGATATGACAACCAAATCTCCATGATCTTCTCCTTGGATTAGGATTGAATTATCTCCTCAAATCTTGAAATACTGGAGGAAGTATTTGAGAAGCCTTTTTGAATTAATCCTTCACACATTACAAAGTTCACACATTTTTGACATATACATAAAAATATGTCAATTTTCTAATATTTAATCACAAATTCCCTTTTAATACTAAAATAAATGATTTGGAAAATAATAAGGTTAAACCCATATTTAATTATGAAAATGGTATCATGAAAGGTTAATGGGGCGACAGAATGTGAAGAATGATGAAGGGAAAGGTGGATGGAAATACAACATTTCTGAGACTTAACAACTACCTCCCGAGTATCTTTCACATATTTTCCCCTTATCCTTGCTTCTTTCCATATGAAGGTGTCACAGTTTCTCTCCCACCATTGGTCAATATTAGATCTATGAATCCACAGAAGCATCCTCCCTGTAGGTTCCCTTTTAACGAAGGTCTCGGCAACAAAACCATTTTGTTGGTGCAAGATTGATCAGACCAGGGTCCTTCTCAGGTTACCAACAAAAGGTATCGTGTAGTCTAGAGAACTAGCATTTTCATCTTTTCTGAAGTGAATAAGTCTCACTGGAAGCACTGCTTAGACATAAGGATAGGGAAGGGCAAGGAAAATACTTAGGAGGATTCACAAAACCTTCAAGATTCATCCTGATCTTGTGAAAAACATCTAACTATAGAACATATATGAACTCCTATGTGCAAGACCTGAATCAAATTAGGTTGCAGAAAGAATTCATGTACATAATCATCATGTGGAACTTATGGAATATAAAGAAGTATTGTAAATATACAATGAAATAGTATAAACACAAAATGATGCAACATATTTTGAAATTTTTGATCCTTGTTCATATATTATCTTTAGATATTTCTGAGTTATAACCTAAGATATACAAAGTAGTTTTTTGTTACAGACTCCTGGCTTTGGACCCATGTTCCAGAGATCTAATTCTCAAAATGGTGTACAGTTTACATTACAGAACTCAAAACTTGATTTCTCAATAGACAACAACACTTATGACCAAACCTAACAACAAGGGGAGAACCCAACCCTTTTACAATCATGATCCAACCCTTTTACAATCATATTTATCTCTATATATAATCTAAGTAGGGTCTTCTGGCTTTGGCTTGCATTCTTTCTTGTTTTGTTGCAACTGCTTTTTCTTTGCTCATGTTGCGTTGTCCTTTTAGCAATTGATTTATGTTACTTCTCCTTGCTCTGCTATCCATCTTCTTCTGTAGCTTGCACAACTCATACTAGGACAAAACTGGGACTGTAGTCCTTCTTGCACAACTTCTCATCCAAAAACGAAGGGCCCAATATATATTATTTAATCTCAATAAGGCATGCTCTATGTAATATCCCTAAGGTCGAACCCAATTGTAAATGTAAATGCAAATGTACTTAAGTTGGTGAGCTATTTGATATCATTGTGTATGCACCTTTCAAGGCATAGTGTTGTTATTGGATAAATCGGTAAATGCGAACATAAAATAATCTCCTTAGATCCACCTACATCAAGAACAAAACTAGACAAAACATGGTGCTTTCCCTAGGCTCTAATCATCGAATTTACTACCAAATAAAAGACGAGAGACATACCTTTACATGTAGCTTCCTTATTTCTTTGTTGTTACTGTTTCGCTCTGGTGCTCTTGTGATATTGATCCTGTAGTGAGACACAAACCAACCGAAGTGAAAGCAGTAGAAGTATACTCAATGACAACCTATGCATATGATCAAAGAATTATGCAATAAAATAAAGATAATTCTATGGGAAAGAAGCATGCCACTGTATTATATTAAATAATAGGAAGAGATATTACAACCAGATGCCTTGATGTCATAAGGTTCCTCCCAACAGTTCCATTCTTCCCACACACTTCTTTATCCAATGGATTCTAAGACTATGGATCTGATAGCTACTCACAATCTATCTTGACAAAGAAAAGCTCAAAGCCAATCTAACCAAGCTAACAATCTCAAGCCCAATTCAACTAACTTTCTCCATGAGAGTTCCTCTCCTTTTATAAGATGAAGAGGATAATGTGAGGAGGTTAGGATGATCCCACTAAATCATGAAAGTGAGTAAGATCCAAACCATTCGGACTCCACCTCACCATAGAAGCTTCTCCTTCTAGAAGCATCGATAAAATGATCATTTTTCCCACGTACGAAGGCCTCCGCACCCTAGCTGTAATGCAGACTGTGGAAATTCTACAACCTAGCTATAGTGCAACCTATGGAAATCAGGCATTTTCACACCCTATGTATAGAGAAACCTGCAAAAATCCTCTTTAATATGGTTTTTACAAAGGAAAATCCAATTTCTTCTCTCAGGCAAAGTTCTTCTCCCTTCTTTCTTCAGGAATTCAGGCCATTGACCCATCTACAGAAAACAGATAGGTTTACATGATTAACAATCATAGTGGTGATGAAAATAATGTGTAACAGAGAGCCCCCCAAAGTATGAAGTTAGAACATAGTGATAATTGATATACTTTTTCCAATGTGTGTAGGGAACAAGGAACAGTCAGTCGGAAACCTGCCAACAAACAAGGAAATACAGTTCAATAATATATGATCACTGAGGTAGGCATTCCCATACTCAGAATACAAATGAATCAAAGCATAAATGTCGACATGCAAAGATCCATGTCAAGTAAGATAAGTCACGGCCACCAAACATACACCGTGGATCCATGCCATTATGACTCAAATATGAACATAGCCACCAAAAATACACTGTGGATCTATGTGTTAAAGACTCAAATTTGAACATATCCATGAGACATACAATGTGGATCTATGCAACAATACAAATTGAATATACTCCAACACAACTTGAATCTGTGAGGAAAGATTTAGGGTCTTCATCTCCACCACTCTATAGTACAAACCTAACCATGCGATTACAGGTGCTGAAGTCGAACATGGTAGAAACCACTTGATTACTGGTAATTAGTGTATACCGTTAACAAGTGCGAGGGAAATCACCATTAATGTCAATGAATCCCAAGGTGCACTAGTACAATCCAACGTGTGTGAATTAATGAGCTGAAGTCGAACACTCGATGAAATCTTTAGATTAGGGGTCAATAATGAAAACCCACTGTCAAAAGTGAGGAAACCTACCATTGAGGCATGCAAGTTCCAAGGTACTAATTAGTTTCTAAGTCTAATTCTTGGATAATGAGTTGAAGTCGATAGGAAAAGACTCATCATAGGAGGGCATTAATGTATCCCACATCAATGACATGAAATAGATAATAGGATTTGAAGTAGATTAGAGTAACAAATGATTCAATACTTACTCAGGGATGACTGACACAATAGAAGGCTTAAGGACTACAGAAATGGCTGAAACAATAGAAGGATTTCCGGTTTGAACTTCTCTTTGAACATATTGATGAAACAACAACTGTCTTGGAAGCACTGACTCAACATCAGGGATCACATACCAATTTGTAATCTTATAAAGGAGTATGATCAAGAGACTAGTGGATTTACCAACCTAGACACAAAGCGAGTGATAGGGTGTCATGTTCAAAGGTGACTCTTCCATAGAATATAGGTTTATACACATTTCTTTCCCAATCCCCCCCCCACCATTTCTGGCAAGTACCTCTTTATGTTTACACAAGATTGAGGAGGATACCATACGATTGAACTGTGAGCTCATCCTTCAAATGATTCCTTTGGAGTATATTTAACGAACCCTAGGAAGGAATGGTTTGGTCCCATATGGGCCTTTCGATGTTTGTTTTATGATTCCAAAGAAAGAAAACTCATGGGTTTATCATGTTTACAGAGCTTGAAAAACATTTAAAGATAACTCTCTCAGTTCGTTTTTCATAAGTTAGTCTGAAGAGACCGAAAAAGAGATAAACTATCACTCAACATATGTTTTCTTCAAATACTTTAACGAGCATGAAAAGAACAAGATCGCTCGGCAATCTTTTCATGTTTAGAGAGTTTGAAAAGAGCTTAAAGGGAACTCCAGGGGGTTGTTTTTTTGTATAACCTTTACGAGTCCAAAAAAGTGATAAAATTTTACTTGGTTACATTCTCATTGATTTACGAGCATGAGAAAGAACAAAGACTAAGCTTGGTAAATTATTCTCATGTATTTACGAGCATGATAAAGAACAAAGACTAATCTCAGGATTGTTTTCATTTTTATGCAAGATTTAAAACAAAACAAAACTATGCTTGGGATAGATTTTATTTTTACATAAGCTTAAAAACTAAACAAAACTATGCTTGGACCTGGTTTCATTTTTACACAAGTTTGAACTAGAGGAAACTATGCTTGAGGTAGGTGGTTTCATTTTTACACAAGCTTGAACCAAATTAAAAACTATGCTTGCGACTTCCCAATGCATGGTTGGTACTTAGCCCCCATCTTAAGAAGCTAGTGGCTCAACTTCAACATGAAGTCCAGAGGATGGAAGCATTGCCCCCCAAGCTTAATTTCATCCAACTTCAAAGGTGGATGAAAATGAATCTTCAAATACTAGACGAAGGACTTGACCCAAACTGAGAGGGGGAAGTTGTTTCATTTTTTAATGAGCTTGACACATGAGAAGTACTATGCTCGTGACTCTAGGTATAATCCCTAGACCACTATTTCATTTTTTAATGAGTTTGACATAGAAACATGAACTATTCTCGTAAGCTCTATTTCATTTTTTAACGAGGTTTCTACAGAGACAAGAAAACTATCCTCAACTGGTTTCATTTTTAATGAGCTTCAAATCAGAAAACCATGCTCAAGGTTGGTTTGAACTTTTAATGAGCTTGAAATCAGAAAACCTATGCTCAAGGTTGGTTTCATTTTTTAATGAGCTTGAAATCAGAAAACCTATGCTCAACTCCGTTCATGATCATGACTTCCAAGAGGACAATGCTCCGAAAGGACACCATGTCAAAGGACAAAACTCCATCATGGCTTCCAAGAGATCTTCACTTTGTGGAAGAAACACACTCTGGAAGGAACACATGTCGAGGGTCGTGATAGGGGTAAGGAGATCATTCTCTAAAATCCCTATCAAAGAGATCACCATGTCACCTATCGAATCCAAATCATCAGAAGATGAAGTCATGGGAGGCAATGCCTCATAATTAACATGTGGCGGGGGCAATATCATCTGCATATAAGAACCATTAAGGGAGGTAATCCAAATAGGACCTATGAATGAAAGTTGATCAATAGTCACAATTCTTCCATCGTGAGGGAAATATATCACACAAAAAAGAGTGGACACAATAGCTTTCATGGCATAGACATAATCCCGCCCAAGGAGTAAAGAAAAATCCAAGGGGTCTTGGACTACCATGACATCAATAAAGACAGTTTTCCCTCCCAATATTACATGAAAATGAGGAAGGGTACCTAAAGGTTGACTGGTTTTTCTGTTAAAAGCTAACAGATTCTGCGTAATTGGTGCAAGATGAGGACAACCCAAATCTTTCCAAGCAAGAGAGGACAAAATACTAATAGATGCACCTTCATCTATCAACATTCGAGGAATGTCCCGACCAAAAACCTGTACTGTAATCTAGAAAGGAATGTGAGAGGGAAGACGAGGTCCTGTTAGCACACCCCAATCAAAATAGATGGCCTCGTTACTTGGAGGAGGTTCCATGGGAGAAGAAGGAATACCCCCCAGCATGGTAGAGTTTGTATCAATGAGAAAAATGTGGGAATTATCAGGTTTACTCTCGAGCGAGAGAGTAGGATTGACCAATGACAAGATCATATCGACCACTTGGGTTTCATTCTCCAAGGGGAGAATGGGGCTGACTAGTGGAAACGAATCGACCACTTGGGTTGCACTCTCTAATGGTAGAGTGGGATCGACCAAGGATGGAATCAGATCGACCACTCAGTTTTGCACTCTCTAGTGGGAGAGTGGGATTGATTGAGGATGGGATCAGATCAACTACTTGGTCAACTGGTTCAACTAAGGATGTGACCATATTAACTACCTGATCAACTGGACTGACCGATGAAAGGGACAGATTGATCATTCCATCAACTATATCTGGGTCGAGAGTAAGCTTGCGATAAGCAGCTGGAAGTTGAGGCTGTGAAATAGTCATGTCTTCTAGGAATTTCGAGGCTTCTTCCATATGAGGGAAAATATGAGTTAGATGACTCCCTTTTCATAACATATATGAGAACTTGACTATGCCTTTCTTCTTCCCAACTATATCGTGACTAGTTGAAGAGAGGTCATCAACATGTTGTTCAGAGGCTAACGGCATGGATTGGCGAGGGTGTGGAGACCATTCTTCTATAACCTTGGATATACCAGGGAAATCCTTAAGAAGATGTCTCCCCTTACAAATCCTTCAAGGGTACTTGGGTTTATGGGTTGTTTGGGTGATCTTGACATCATCAACACTCCCAAAATGATCAATAGTAACTGGTTTCTTTCCAACATGTTTGGCATTGGTTGGAATTTTAGATCCTTGTTTATTTTTCTTCTTCTTATTCTTCCTTTTCTTCTTCTTCTTATCCACTAAGTTACTAGCTTCAGAGCTTTCACTCAACGAAGAATATGAAATGGAAGAAGGCCTTGCAAGTGGAGAAGGTGAAGAAGATCTTACTGGTGAAGAAGGAGAAGGATCAACATGAGGTTGATGTTCTTGGGGGAAAGTGCTTACAATAGAAGAACTAGTTGCATTCGGGCTTACTTGAGTGGAAAACAACCATATTGGTAATCCAATTGTGAGACCTGGAAGGCTCAAAGTAGTGATGTGAGGAGGACCAATTCTCCTGTAATAAGGAAAAACAAAAGTTTACACTAGAATAGGGGTTCCTTCATTGGTCGTTTCGGGAACAGATGCCATTAAATAAATATCCAACCTAGAGTCTGCTAGGGAGAACAAACAACACATGCTAAAAATCTAGTAAGAAAGGAAGCAAACAAAACCTTCTCACAATGAGCACACTAGTTGGTGATGAAATCCAACATCATGGGAACAAAGTAAGAAGGGGCTTAGATAAATTGGTAAATGCAAATGTAAACTAATCTCCCTAGATCCACCTAGATCTAGAAAAAAACTAGATAGAACATGGCGCTTTCCCTAGGCTCTAATCATCGAATTTACTACCAAACAAAAGACAAGAGGCATACCTTTAACTATCACTTCCTTATTTCTTTGTTGTTCCTATTTCGCTTCGGTGCTCTTGTGATATTGATCCTGCAGTGAGACACAAACCAACTAAAGTGAAAGTAGTAAAAGTATATTCAATGACAACCTATGCATATGATCAAGGAATTATGCAATAAAATAAAGATGATTTTATGGGAAAGAATCATGCCACTGTATTATATTAAATAATAGGAAGAGAGATTACAGCCAGATACCTTGATGTCATAAGTTTCCTCCCAACAGTTCCTTTCTTCCCACACACTTCTTGCTCCAATGGATTCTGAGACTATGGGTCTGATAGCTACTCACAATCTATCTTGACAAATCAAATCTCAAAGCCAATATAACCAAGCTAACAATCTCAAGCCCAATTCAACTAACTTTATCCATGAGAGTTCCTCTCCTTTTATAAGATAAAGAGGATAAGGTGAGGAGGTTAGGATGATCCCACTAAATCATGAAAGCGTGTAATCTCCAAACCATTTGGAGACCACCTCACCATAGAAGCTTCTCCTTCTAGAAGCATCAAGAAAATGCTCATTTTTCCCACATATGAAGGCCTTCGTACCCTAGATGTAATGCAAACTGCGGAAATTCTGCGACCTAGCTATAGTGCAACTTGTGGAAATCAGGCATTTCCACACCCTATGTATAGAGAAACCTGCAGAAATCCTCGTTAATAGGGTTTTTACAAAGGAAAATCCAATTTCTTTTGTTAGGCTAAGTTCTTCTCCCTTCTTTCTTCAGGAATTCAAGCCATTGACCCCTCTGAAGGAAACACATAGGTTTACATCATTAATGGTCATAGTGGTGACGAAAATAATGTGTAACAAGTGCGCACATGTATTGCGCAATAAAATGATGAAGTGTGCACATTTCAGGATACCGTGCGCAACAACTTAAGTGTGCGTGATATTGAGGCCAGGGAGCCTTTGTGTTTATGCTGTATTTTATAGGTTGGTGAGCTAGTTGTTATAAGCTATGATTCTTATGTTTTGATTAGGCTAGAAAGCCTAGATGTTAAAGGCCAGTGCACCTATTTTTGTACATGTCTCATATTTAATATAAAATACATCGTTGCGCGCAGAACGACCATGATAAAAGAGATGGGGGACTAAACTCCACTAGTTTGGGGAAGGGAGGGATAAAAGTTAAGGAAAAGGGCTAAGCTAGGGAGCTTAAGCCAAAAAGGAATATTATATTAATATTTCTTAAAACATAAAGTATGGATAAATATTTTATCCTAAGTTCTAAAGTTAGGGACATGTGGGCCAAAGTAGCTCCCAACATGACAAGTGTCAAGTTGGGGACATGCATACATATTGTTGGGACTTATTTCATTTTCAAACACTCTTCCATTATTCAACCATCATTTAGCCATGACTCCATGACCATTTCACTCACACAATCAATTATCTTTCAGACATTCATTTCACTATACCTGAACTGTATCCATAGCCATATATGTTTGTGTAGTTGGTTCACTTGGGAGATGGACTGAAGAAGCATGTCGTCAGGCCCATGGGATATTGAAGAGGTGGGTTATCAAGCCCATGAGAAATTCTCTGGGTGAGAGAATTTTTGGGGAATGATTTCCTGAAGGTGCTGAGCTACAACTACAGTGCTCTGAGACTTTCTGTCTGGCCTATTGTTGAAGCCCGGAAAGGAAGTGGGGAAACCAAAGGACTATTGAGCAGAGAAGGGGCACACTTCCTGGGGTGGGACAAGCAAGTGGGGAATGAGGGACTATAGGCTGTTAGTTGAGTTGGCACTTGATACAAAGTCTTTTCTGTTGTCTATGAGCCATTATCCTGGTTAGGAATCCCTTTACCCGGGTGAATTTTAGTCCCAGCTCAGGGGTGACCCACTGTTGAGAGTGATGAGCAGTGTGGTCTAAGGCTGGGTGGTTCGTGGAAGGTATGCATGCAGTTGGTGATATTCTTACAAAGATAAGTGTTAACTGTGTGATAAAATTACATGTTGCATTGTTATTTACGTGTTTATTTTATAGGTTATTCCTGTGTGTGGTTTATAACTGTCTGTTTATTTATGGGCATTTCCTGTAGATGTTGCATGTATATGTTTACTATCCTTCTAGTATGAATCCGTGCATTTGCTGAATGTATTTATCTGTTTGCGTTTTATATGTAAAGCTTCCACAAGAGTTCTGTGTGAATATGTTTTAATTGCATGTAGCCCGAAACATTTATGTGGCATAGCTCAGTATGATGTTGGGTATGTTACAGTATGTTCCGCAGATAAAATGAAAGAGTTCTCTAGCATAGCGTGGCCCAACCAGGGTGGATAGGGACGTTACAACATGGTATCAAAGCTTCAGTTTTCAACAATGAGCCTGGATGGGTCGAGCAAGTTGAGTTGAAGAAAAAATTCATAGAGGATTTATTTCTAAGTGGCCAAATTTAGAGTTGTAGAGCATCCAACTACAATATGGTACATAAATTGGGAAAAAAGCCCAATTTTGGTTGGTGAATTCACAAGGAAATTGATGCATATAAAAATGAATGCGTGCACTAAAAATGTAGGATCCACAGTAAAAGGATTATCATATGTGAAAATTGGGTACTGTGCGAAAATTTTTTGGCGTGTTGGTGTGCACGCTAAATTTGGGTACCGTGTGGAGAAATGTTGATGTGCTGGTGTGCGCGCTAAATTTGGGCACCGCGCAGAAAAATGTTGGCGTGCTGGTGCGCATGCTAAATTTTGGCACCGCGCAGAAAAATGTTGGTGTGTGGATGCATGCACTAAATTTAAAATTGCGCGGTGTGTGTACACATAAAAGGTGTGCACACAAAATAATAATGGTGTGCGTGGTGTGCACAGTATTGGTAGAGCGCAGTAAAAGTATAAGTTGTCATGTGACGGTTTTGCTAAATGTGCACGCAAAGTATTGGTGCGCGGTGGGGAGTATTAAACTCTGCCATGGTGAAGCACGTAGAGTAAAATGTGCATGGAATAACAACGCGCGATACAAAAACTGAGTGCAACATGTAATTGAGAAAGAACCAAACTGTGCGTGGTGGATATTGGCGCACGACACAAAAGTATTGCGCGCAAGTTATTGGTGCGACAAAGAAGTGATACATAGTGGTTTTAAAGTGCACGAAGCACGATTTACCTTGTGTTGTTTCTGCACATGGTAAATATGGGTGTACAAGTTGAAATTTTTGCACGTGAAGTCATTTGGAGGGTGAACAATAGAGAAAAAACAATGATTTTCTGCGACGTTTTATATCATTTGAACATTATCTTTTTGTAGTGCATTTTTGAGGGCCTTAAGAGCGTTTTTAGAAACTCAAAAACCATGAAACAAAGGTGTACCAAAGGTAAACTATGGTTTTGCAAATCAAATTAAATAACTCAGATAGATCTTTCTAATGGTGTAAACTATTCGTCAGACAAAGCTTTTTATGAGAAAGTTATAGCTTAATCAGTGGAGGGTAAATTATAAGACCCAACTAGCTTCAAAGAGCCATAACTTTCTTCTCCGGAATCAGATTGAGGTGCAGGAGTAGTCAATGGACAACTACATAAGCATATAAGACATTCCCAGAACTGAATTAAGTTTCTGGGCATTTTAAAGGTGTTTAATATGGAAAATAAGGTACATGTATCATTCCAGGCCAAAAACAGAAATTGGCCTAGAACTTCAACAGCCTGTAACTAGCAGCCCAAAACCCAGAATGAGGTGAAAATTGAACAAAATGTCCATAATATGTTTATTATGAAGAAATCCAATTGAGATCCTATGAAATCTGCAATGGAGTAAGTGCAAGAATGCATAATTACAACACATAATTGCGCCAAGTGGAAGTGTGAACATAAAAGTTAATGGGAAATTTTCAAATGACCATAACATTCTGCTCCAGACTTGGAATTGAGCATGTGAGTAGGCATTGGAAAGGTATTGGAAAGAAGAATATAATTATCCACCTATAAAATCGTTCTAGGAATCAAAATTTTTAGGAAATTAGAAGAAATGATTCTGATATATTATTGAACCAAAATGGTTCATATTTTTTCATAAAATTATTGAAACAGTTAGCCTGACAAATTTTTGTTGGCTACACATTTTGCAGAGTTAACAACAACTCAATCAGATCAAGATCAGTGCATAATACATAGGAATGGAAGAGGCACATGGGACTTACATTCAAGAGTATGAGATTAGAGGGATGGATGTCCATTTGGGTATTTAAGGAACAAGCTCCAATGGACATGGAGGAGAAAATGATGAAAACATGAATATGGAAGAGACCATTAAAAATTTGCAGAAGTATTTCCAAAGCCTTAAATTTGATAATGAAAGGCTTATGAGATATAAGGAGCAACATGATGACTTCAACATGAAGTTATTGGAGAGCTTGAACAGAATAGAAAATAAATTAGATAAGGAGAGTGGCTTAAGAAAATATGGAAATCACAAGTCTCACAATGAGAAATAAAATCAAGAAGTGTTAGCAGACATCACCATCACTCCCCAAAGCATTCCAATAAGAGGGCACATGACAACTCAATTCCATCCCCTATCAGGAAGAACAAGAGGTCCTGGGTTTATGAGCTAGAAGGAGAAATGAACAAAATAAAACCTCCTAAATTTGATGGTGAGCACAAAAAGGATGAAGATGCAGATACATCGTTGTTGGGCATGAGAAAGTATTTTCAATTGCATAATTATTCTTCTCATGTAGAAGGTAGAATTGTTATCTATCAACTCAAGGGAAAGGCATCCATGTGGTGGGATCATCTTGTGCAGGTGCAACACATTAAAGATAAGTGTTACTTGGAGGGAATTCAAGAGGTATTTTGAGCATAAATACTTGACTAAGAGATACTATGACAAGTAAATGAAAGAGTTCTTTGAACTCAAGCTTGGGAGTATGCCAATAGATAAATATGAAAGAAGGTTTTTACAATTGTTGAAGTATGTCTCTTTCATCAAGGATGAGATAGTGAAGATTCAAAGGTATTTGAGTGGATTTCCATCATTCATCAGTGATAAAATACAATATGATGATCCCAATACATTGGAGGAGACCATAAGGTGAGCTAAATGCCTATATGATCAACAAAAATCAAGGACAACTTTCCAAAAAGATTCGGAAGACAAAAAGAAGTTCAAGATGGATCATAGGAAGAAGGGATCTAAGCCTCCATTCTTCACAAATAATCCCCAGGTACAATTAACCTCTAGAGAACCTAGAACGATTGAGGTAGGAGGTCAAAGGCCAAGGCAACCACTTATTCAATGTTGGGGTTGTAAAGGAGATCACATGTTCAAATATTGTCCTCACAGAGGTGAAAAGGGGAGGATTGTTCACAATGTACAACAATATAAAAAAATGGAGGACATCTATAGAAATGTACCTAGGATCTATGCAGCCCTAGACAACAAGCAAGTAGAGTATCAATCACATACAATTGAAGTGGAAGGTGTGATCAACAATCAAACCATTGTTATTTTAATTGATTCAGGAGCTAGTCATAGTTATATAGATCCTAAGATGGTGGAAATTTTACATTTTCCAAGAAGAAATAATGGAAAATCTTGGTTGGTGCATCTGGATACAAGAGCCAAGAGAAAAGTTATTGAAATTGTTAAGTCATGTCTTATGGACATGAATAGATCGAACACCAGGGTAGATTTGAACATCTTGCCTTTAGGTTCCTATGACTGTCTAATTGGGATGGATTGGTTGGACCAACATCATGCCATACTAGACTATCATAACAAAGAGTTTACTTTCTTGGATGAGGAAGGGAAACTAAGGAAAGTGCAAGGAATTCCCAGGGAAGTAACCATCAGAGAAATTTCAGCATTGCAGCTGAAGAAATGTTACAGGAAAGGGTGTCAAATATTTGTAGCATATATGGAAGAAAAATCTGAAGATAAGGTGCATAATTTAGAAGATTATGCGGTCCTAAAAGAGTTTGAATATGTGTTCAGGGAGGTACTGGGACTACCCCCAATGAGAGATATTGATTTCTCTATAAATCTAATGCCTGGAGCAGCTCCAGTGTCAAAGACTCCTTACAGAATGAGTACACCAGAGTTGAAGGAGTTGCAAATTCAGCTTGAAGAACTTTTGAAGAAGGGGTATGTGCACCCAAGTGTGTCACCTTGGGGTGCCCTAGTCTTGTTAGTGATAAAAAAATATGAAACATTAAGATTGTGCATTGATTTCAGATAGTTGAATAAAGTGACTGTTAAGAACAAATATCCACTACCAATGATTGATGATCTTTTTGATCAATTGAAGGATGCAAAGATATTTTCAAATATAGTTATTAGGTCAGGAAACCATCATGTAAGGATTAAAGAGGAAGATATCAATAAGATTTACTTCAGGACAAGGTATGGTCATTATGAATTCACAGTGGTGCCATTTGGGTTGTCAAATGCACCAGCTGTTTTCATGTGCTTAATGAATGGTGTTTTCCGAGAATATTTAGACAAGTTTGTCATTTTCTTTTTGGATGAAATTATTATATATTAAAAGTCATAAGAAGATCATGAGAATCATTTGAGGATGGTGTTGCAAGTATTAAGGGAAAATCAGTTATATACCAAGTTGAGCAAGTGCTCATTTTATCAAAAGAAAATTCATTATTTAGGGTATAACATTTCAAAGGATGGGATAGCAGTGGATCCTGAGAAGATAGAAGGCATTAGAGATTGGTCAATTCCAAAGAACGTGATAGAGGTCAGATCATTCATGGGCCTTGCAGGCTACTATAGGAGATTTATTGAAGGATTCTCAAAGATTGCACACCCAATCACTTCCTTGCAAAGAAAGGGTGTAAATTTTCAATGGACATTAGATTGTGAAAAGAGTTTCCAACACTTGAAACAATTATTAAAAAGTGCGCCAATACTAAGGATTACAGACCCAAATGAAGACTTCATTGTTTTCACAAATGCATGTAAAGAAGGACTTGCTGGAGTCCTCACTCAAAATGGGTTTGTTATATGTTATGAATCAAGGAAGTTGAAGAATCATGAAAGACACTATGCCACTCATGATTTGGAGTTAGCAGAGCCATAGTACATGCCTTGAGGAAATAGAGACACTACCTCATGGGGAAAAGGTTTGAGTTAAGAACATACCATAATGGTATGAAATATTTATTTGATCAGCCAACTTTAAATGCTAGGCAAAGTAGATGGTTAGAATTTCTAAGTGAATATGACTTTGATATAAAGAATATCAAGGGAAAAGAGAACAAAGTGGCTGATGCAACCAACATAAGAGTACGTGAATTGCATGCTACAACCATTATCATGTGGGTGAAATCATGAAGATGGGTTACACTTTTGCTTGTTTTATGAGAAAAAAATTGTATTTTCACAAGTTCTTCAACTTGCGCCATACAAAAGTATTTCTTTTATTTAGAATTTCGCTTTATAGTAAAAACAAAACTTGTGATGAATTGTGTTAGCTTTCCAATGACTATTTTAATTTTTTTTTATCATGATTTGATATGTCAATTTGACAATTGTTTAACAATATGTTCTTTAAACATGAAAGGAATGATAACGAGTTACTTTTTTCTACAACATTGTATCTATTATTAAACTTACATTTTTAAGAAACGAAATATACTACAACAATCTACAAAGACTCTATTTTATTATGACTATAATTTTGAATCTAACGGATGAATATTATAATTTGTAGAATTTTTTTAAGTTGACCAAGCTGAAATCGTTGCATATTTTAAACACATGTTTTTCTACACCTTGTATCTATCTTAATTTTTACTTAAAACTAAAATTTAAATATACCCTTTAGAAAAGAACAGTTTAAGGATTATGAATATATGTTTTTCAAATTTTTTCACTGTATATTTTTAGAGATACCAATATTTCATTTAACCGAATCATAATGTCTGTTGAAAGTATTATGTAGTGTTTTTTTTTTTTTAAATTAAATAAAATTAGATAAAAATAAAGAAAATGAAAACAAATTATAAGAATTGAAAGTAGATTCAATTTTGGAAATGCTGGTGTCATTTTTGAAACCAAATTCTCAGTATTTGCAGGAGTCTGGAACCTCCGAAGTTCAGTTAAGATGGGGGAAATTCTCTGGTTTTAGTTTTCAGTCCCAAATTCATTTTTTCAGCCCAAATACTCTTTCAGCTAAAAAACTAATATTTTGTCCGAAAGACAAAAATCTGATGGAAACCATCAAAACTGAATGGTTTCCAAGGTTTTCGGCCGAAAACCCATTCTTTCGGTCGAAAGACTGTTGAGCGAATTCCTTCGGTCGAAAAAAATGAACAGACATGTCATATCATTTCATTTCGCGCCAAATTGTATAAATAGGCTTTCAGCCAAACACATTTAACACAATTCATGGGATGGACAAACATATATAAGCTCGAGGATAGGGATTTCAAAGAAATTCTATTACTGATTGTAGTTGTATTCTTTTCTTTCTTTATTTATTCCCTATGTTCCATAGGCTTAATCG
This sequence comes from Picea engelmannii, assembly GCA_009831015.1. NCBI lineage: Eukaryota > Viridiplantae > Streptophyta > Pinopsida > Pinales > Pinaceae > Picea > Picea engelmannii. The sequence continues at coordinate 2,299,786 of ML776670.1, read as the reverse complement.
GAGGATCGATATCGATACATGGTGGTTTTCTAGAGCACTTAACAAAGTTTCGAATCACATTTTTGGTTTTTGTTGAATAAGGTACTAATTGATGTTTGTTCAAGTTTTTATTGGAATAACAATTTATATGTTGAAAGATAAATGTTGAGCATTTTTTCAAGGTGAAGTCTTTGTTGAACATATATTTTACAGATAACTATAAAATTCATGGGAAACAAAAGTTTACGCAAGAGAAAATATGATCGCACTCGAGATGATACTCGCCAAATCGAACAAAGGAAAGAGATTTATCAGAGAAAGAAACAAGAACGTGCAAATATTCAAGAAAAAAATGATGATAATGTCAATGTTGGTTGTGGAGCCTGATTATCTTCCTGATGCAGAGGTTCTTTGCTTTCAGCCGTGTCTATACCCCATGAAGTATTTACACCCCAGAAGTATGTATACTCTTCCACGCGGGGGAGTGCAGAGGGGGGGTACCCCCTCTGCG
>ML776670.1:2272878-2295149 GCA_009831015.1 Picea engelmannii | reverse complement strand
GAGTTCTTGCTCAGTTTCAGTTGGTCTTCAAGAATGAAGATGAAGATGAGAAATTTGCCAGGTCCAAGAAGGTTCAAAGTCCAGCATATACAACAGCGGTGGAGTTGTTGAGATCAGTCTCCAAGTGGGAGATTGTTGGTTGTAGAGCCTGATTATCTTCCTGATGCAGAGGTTCTTTGCTTTCAGCCGTGTCTATACCCCATGAAGTATTTACACCCCAGAATTATGTACACTCTTCCATGCGGGGGAGTGCAGAGGGGGGGTACCCCCTCTGTGGGGTCCGGGGGGGAGATCCCCCTGGCTGGGGGCAAGCGGGCCCCCAGCGGAGGTTCGGGGGCAGCGTCCCCCGATGGGGGTTCGGGGGCGAAGCACCCGAAGCAAAAATTGCCTTGTAAAAGTATATGTAATTTCATTGTAAATCTGGACCGTTCATTATAAGGTCACAGATCTAACGGTAGAGATTATGTTAGGGTTTTTTGCCCTAGAAGGCAACCCTCTTTTATGAGGGAAATGTATTGCGGCTATTGATTGATGGTGAATATTGTATTCTGAGCGAGGAGACTGTGAGAGAAAGAAGAGGAAGTTACAACGGGTTTTGCTGTAGGTTGCATCCCTTCATTTGCTGGATAATAATAAAGGAAGGACCTGGCAATTTGTCTGGTGGACATAGCCCACACTGGGTGAACCACGTAAATCTGTGTCTCTCTTGTATTGTGTGTCTTCTGTGTTTTGTTTCTGCATTTGTTTTATTTTATTGCTCCGCGGTCCTGTTTTCTAACAATCAATAGATATTTTTGACAAGAAGAAGTTCAACCTGGTATGCATGCACATATGATGATCAAGCACACGACACACATTGGGACTGTATTCATAAAGTATAGAATTCAAAGTATAGATATTCAAATTTTTAAAATATTGTAAATTTAATATAATTGATTGTAATTACAAATTGATGTTTTTCAAAATTTACATAAATAGATCCGTCTCATAATGTCGAAACCGAAGACGTTGAAACCGAAATTGAAGCAGAAGACGTTGAAACAAAAATTGAAGTAGGAGACGAATCACCTATAGGTATGTACATAAATTTAGATAATACAAGATGAACACTCAAATATATATAATTATTGAATTTATGTTCATGTTGTGTTTTTTAATATAAACTTTAAAGTGAAATATGTAGGAGAATCTATCAACATTGATGATGAAATATTAGAAAATGTTGATACTGACAAATTTGGGAAGAAAAAAGCTAAGCATTATATAAGATATCAAACTAAGAATATGTATAATACTTTTTTCAAAGATGAATTAGTAATAGTACAAGCTCAACTTTTACTTTGTCTAATGAAGTCAAGAAAGTTAAAAGAAGCTACATCATTATTGGGTATTCAAAAGTTGACAAAGGATACAAAGGTGACACAGAATGTCTTTAACAATATAACTAGTGTATTAAAAGCTTTTGGAAAATCTCGAAAATAAGATGTCTGTGTTGCACATAGAGCGATACAAACAACAGTTGTTTCATCTAGCAATATAAAAGATCGTTTGACACGACACATGGCAAAAACGATGGGAACGTCAAGAAAAAATTTGCACAAACATAGAAAATTTCATTTCCAAATAGATGTAAATGATGAATTGGCTTGTTGGACAGTGATTTCTAGACAACCCTACAAAGATAGAGTTGCAAAAAATGTTAAAGAATTGGCTCGTAATTGTTGGTTGGAAGAATCTCGTGTTTCACCACATACAAGGGATGTGTTGCGACGAAGAATTTCACGAAATAAATATGAAGAACATCCAAAACATATATTGCCAATGACACAAATAGAGTTGTTTAATAAGTTCAAAGAAGAGCACAAAGAAGTTAAAATTTCCATTAATACATTTCTGCAACAAAAACCATGGTTTGTTAAACCCATCACTGTCCACAACACAAGTTGTTGTCATTATCATGTGGAGTTTGAGTTGTATTACAACACTTTTTTGGATTTTGGTAAAACTTTATGGCCAAGTTCACCTCCTCCTTCCACATTCCGTGTTTTTATATCTGAAATTCTATGTGAAAGAGAAGATGATGATTTATTTTACCAAAAAACATGTGTTGGTGGAAAGAAATGTGATCGTTGTGGAAATCTAAGTTTGTTTCATTCAAAGTATCATATTGATATGAATGATCAATCATTTTCTAATATAAGAGTCAATTGGAAGAGATATGAATATATGAGCAGCACGGCTCCACATTCTTCAAATGTTATTTCCAAAAGGATTGATTTGAAGGTAGAAATTATCAGCGTGATATAATTTTTGAGGAAGTTTGAGGAAGAAATCTATAAATAAACCAAGCATTCACATATATCTCGATGGAAAGATCTACACTTCAAACAATCCCGTGAAGTGTTTCCACTAGGGACAATTTTGTCTGTAGTTGATTTTGCAGAGAATTACACATTCCCTGCACAAAAAGAAATACAGATTGAATATTATCATTCTGATCAAGTCATGATATTTTTCCACGTTCTATATAGAAATTCTCAATGGAGTATTCCAAACATAGAAAGCACCAATGACAATCAACATGTTATTAAAGAATATCACTTTTATATAAGTGATGATCGAACACACGACACACATTATGTACAACATTGTTTTGATAAATTTTATGATTCATTGAAAGAACGTGAAATCAGATTTGATCGACATTCGATATGGTCTGATGGGTGTGCGGGTCAGTTCAAATCTGCACGATCATTTTATTGGTTATGTCGTCTTCATAAAAAATTAAACATTACACATTGTTGGAATTTTTTTGAGATTGGTCATGGAAAAGGAGAGCACGACGGTGCAGGGGCATGTATAAAATGAACACTTCAAAGGTATCAACTGAACCCTCATGCCGATCGATTTGAATCTTCTAAACAAGTTGTTGAATGGTGCAACATGGCGCTAAGCCATGAATATAATCCGTCAAGGGATGTGCGCAGGTGTGTCTATGTATAAATGTTACATGTATGTGCCTAGGATTATAAATTTGAATGTGTTCAAATTTATATTCAATCTTCAATCGTTTTCTTGAGAGATTCCAAGTTAACAAGTTCTTGTCTTGTGCAGGTTTTTTTGGTATGTTGGAATCCAAGATGTAAATAGATCAATCCCATATGACGCCAGTACAATACCTGGGACAAGAAAAATACATTCATTTAAAACAAAATGTTTTCAAAATGGGTTTTCATTTGATAGACAAAATGACTCTTGTTTTTGTTTAGTTTCCATAGAGGACACAAAATCCATAGATATTTGTGAGAACAAAAATGTAGGATATGTTAAAGATTGGAGACATACTGAACTTAATGTAAAAGGGAAAATTCCACTTGCAATCTCAGAGGAGATGGAATTAAATGAAACTATAGTGTTAGTTGATGGCGATAGAGTTTTTGATCTTGTTAGAGAAGGTAAAATTTTCATGTTTAAATTTTTTCAAATAACTTGTAGATACATACTTGTGTGATAATCTAACACGAATTATTTCTTGTCCAATATATCCAATTATTTGCAGGAGATGTTTTTGCCATGGTTGCACCTGTAAACAACATTGAAAACATGAAATATTATTTGATGCGATGCACGGAACAAAAGATGAGGCTATTAGAATATTTTGATGATAACGGTTTTATATATGAAAGAGGATCCATTGTATTGAAAGGATATTTTTTTCAAGAAACCCATCAAACCGATAAGCATGTTCACTTTCAAGACTACTAGTCAGATGTCATGAGTTGTTAATATAGTTATTTGGTATGTGCAACGCACATAAAGTTAATAGAAGTTCAATAAAAAAATAAATGAAATTAGAAAATAGAAAATTTCCAAAGTCGATCATGAACAAATAATTGAGGATGGAATACCATTACGTTGTTTTTAAACAAACTTGGCACATGTGTACATTCCATAATTTTTAAATTTTCATTGAAAGTACATTCCATATTTTGATAACTCAAGTTTTGACTATCTTCAAACATATTTTCAATTATGATATTTATAATACTATGTATAAAAAACTCACTTGGGAACTGCACCCTAATTAGTACCTAAAAGTATATTGTTAATACTTACAACCTAATTAGTATACGATTTAGGGAACTACTAATTTGTATGGAAGTGAAAGAACCATTTGGTAACTTATACCCCTATCGATACCCAAAAGTATGTCATTGGGGAATTTCACCCTAATTAGTATCGAAGTAAAAGACATGCTTGGGGCACACCTTAATTTACATATATAGGAGTGAGACAACAACTTAATGAATTTTCATCTTAGTTAGTGCTAAAATTATGTTCTTGGGATTTAAACAGTAATTAATATAATAACAAGGGAACCACTTGTGGTGCACCCTATTTGAATAAGAATAAGAGAAGTACTTACAAATTATGACACCCCCATTAATAACCAAAAGTATGTTCTTAGGGAATTCCACTCTAATTAGGATATGAATGAGGGAATCACTTGGAAATTTATGCCCAAGTATGTTATAACCTAAATTTGTATAAGAGTGAAAGAACCAAGAATCGCTTGGGGTGCACCCTAACTTTAATATAGGATAGAGGAGAACTTAATCTTTTAGGGACATGCATTTTATATAATACAAGTTCTTTTTTCAAGTCAAGAAGTGAGGTATCCTGAGGCGCAAGGGATGAAACTAATCCTAACTTAGGCATGCTCACTACTAGGCATATTTACAAGACATCTTTAAGTACCTGATTCAACTAATAGACCCATCATCATATATCCTTCTAAGCATGCCCCCTTGTAACATTTGGATGAGACTAATCTTTTTTAAAGAAAGCATAATATTAGGGAAGCTAAATATGATATCAAATTCTCATTCCATCTTGTGATTGGAAATGTCTCACATGTTAAAACAAGTAAAATATATTTTAATGAAGTTCATTCGATGGGGTTTACTTGCTTTAGAATGTTTGAACTCATTCTCATATATGTATTATGGAGCTGTCCCCGTCGATGGGGTTTACCTTCTTTAGAATGTTTGAACCCATTCCCATATATTGTAAAAGGTTGATCTAGAAACTCTCTATTTAAAGAGAAGTTCCTTCACATCTTACACATGGTTGGATTTGTGAGATTCTAGCATATTCTAGTGATGGATCACCAAGATACCCACTTCTAACTTATAAATGGAACTAACCCTTTCTCAGTTATGTGCATTAACATGATGTATCTTTATGATACCCAATTACAATGATATAACCATTAATGTAACCTCTTCTAATATATACGAAGGATTCAATATCAAATTTAACCTCTACATCTAGAATTAAAAAATAATAATTAAGGCGTATGGAGATATATAACCTTCTTCTTTAGTTTTCACCATGACGTCAAAAGTGAAAACACGAATTTTATATTTAGAATATTACTTTTTAAAAAAAACATGAATTTCATATTTATGATATTAATTTATACAGAAATTTAATTTCATGTAGAGTAAAATAAAATTTTATACACAAATTTAATGTCATGTAGTAAAACCAATTATTAATGTTGGAGAGGTATAACACTCAAACTATTTGGTGAATTCTATTCCAAGTATATTGACTTGAAGCAATTATTAATGTTGAAGAAGTATAACACTCAAACGTTTTGGTGAATTCTATTCCAAGTATATTGACTTGAAGTAGTAAGATAGTGGTATAGTGATATAAAGAATGAAAAATTGTTAAACACAATTTCGATTGACCCTTAATTTTTTCAATAGTATGTTTTTCTATTTTATTTTAGTAATATTGCATTAGGTTCAAGGGTATATGAACCTTTATGTGAATATCTCTTATAGCTTTAACATTTTTTTAATGACTACATGATAAAATTAAGGAAGAGTTTATCATCTCTTCCATTTTAAGGATTTATTTTTTTGCCAAGTATATTGACTTGAAACAATTATTAATGTTGAATAAGTATAACACTCAAACTATTTGGTGAATTATATTCCAAGTATATTGACTTGAAGTAGTAAGATAGTGGTATAGTGATATAAAGAATGAAAAATTGTTAAACACTATTTTGATTGACCCTTACTTTTTTCAATAGTATGTTTTTCTATTTTATTTTAGTAATATTGCATTAGGTTCAAGGGTATATGAACCTTTAGGTGAATATCTCTTATAGATTTAACCTTTTTTTAATGACTACATGATAAAATTAAAGAAGAGTTTATCATCTCTTCCATTTTAAGGATTTATTTTTTTGTAACATCATTTTGAGCATTTTATTTTATCGCTAATATTGTCACTTTTGTCAATTTGTGACATCATTTTGAACATTTTATTACTAGTTAACTTTGCCACTTTTTGACAATAGAATCATTTTTTGATAGTACATATAGCAGAAAAGTATTTAAGAGATTGATGCTTAATTTAAAATGCATTGTAAAAAAGAGAATACACAAAACATTATTTCATTACTAGTTAAATTTTTCTTTCCACCTTTTGACAATATAATCATATTTTCGACAATACACAGTGAACATAAAATCAAACATTTAAATTAATACATAGCAGAAAAGTATTTAAGACTTTGATGCTTAAAATTAAAATGCATTGTAAAAAGGAGAATATACAAAACATTATTTGAAAATAAAATCATGTATTTTTCATATTTTCGAAAGTACACAGTAAACATAAAATGAAACATTTAAATTAATACATGGCAAAACATTAGTTATAACAAGTTAACTTTGCCACTTTTTTACCATCAATTATGAGACAAAAATTTCTATTTTGAATTCCAAAATTATGAATATATATATATATATATATATATATATTATAATCAAATTTATACAAAACATTAGTTCATAACAAGTTAACTTTGTCACTTTTTTACCATCAATGATGAGAAATCATATTATGAAAAATCAAATATATATGAAACAAAAATTGCTATTTTGAATTCCAAAATTATGAAATATATATATATATATATATATATATATATATATTATAATCAAAGTCTGAATAGTAACATTGTAAAATACATAAGTTCTACATCCATTCTAGGATGATAACATAAAAAAAGACATTTAACTCCAAAATTATGGACTCTAAGCCATCGTTTTAAGATAAATCACTTCATACATGAAATTCAAACCTGCAAAAAAAATATTTTAAAAATTAAAAATTTACAATTCAAACATGTGAAATAATACAGAATTCAAATATTGTAATTAAAATAAAATTGACATACATACCAAAAGAGTTAACTGTCATCATCCAACATACTCTTTCCCACAAAATATATTGTAAACATATTTTCCACCAAATATAATTTAGACATCTGTAAAAATAAATAACATAATAAAAAAATAACACATATTAGCATATATATTGTAACTAAATATTAAACAAACAATAAGTAATAATAACATAACCAACCACAGTTAAACAAATTTAAGATCTAGTTACTCTCCAATTAAGAGTACATGATTTAAACAATTTGTAAATCTTATCTAAAATCTTTAAAAAAATTAAAAAGAAAAATTATATTCTTGGTAAAAAAAAATTGAATTAGAGTTGTATAATAATCTGAAAATAAATATAGAACTGTGTATGAAGAAAGTTCACAAATCTCCATATTAAGTCATTCTTCCAATGAAATACTTATCTTCTTGGGGATAAGGTCTCAAATCCTTGAGGTGAAATTCTCCTTGTAGATAAGGTCCCAAATCCTTGAGGTGAAATTCTCCTTGTGGATAAGGTCCCAAATCCTTCAGGTGAAATTCTCATCACAAGTGATGTTATTGTGTTCTTGGTAAAACAGATTGTGAGTTAAAGTTAGATAATAATCTGAAAATAAATATAGAACTATGTATGAAGATAATTCACAAATCTCCATGTATTTAAAGTCATTTTTCCAAATCCCCGGATGGGGTGCTAGTGGACTCCCCGTGGCAAGGAACGGGACGGGACACGGTGCAGAGCCACACGCAGGCACGTGACCACCTCGTGCAGCAGGACAATGCCGTCCTGGGGAGTTAAGGTGTTTAAAATCGATATGATGGTCGAGGTCAGGGGAATTAATGCCACCCTTTTCTCCTCCGCATTTTGTATCATGGCTTGGCTCGTTGCATTTTCTATTCCACCCTGCTTGCGTTCGGAAGGGCTCCTCCCTCCACGTCGCAAGCATACCCAGGCTGGTTCTGAAACTTGTTCCACAGGCTATCTGCACCTCTGGCTCCTTGTTCCACGCTCTGAAACCTATCCACCTGCACCCATGAAAGAATGAATTAGAGGAAAGCCCAAGCGGGGCTCACCATGGAAGCCCCGCAGACCATCTCTCTCGCCCTCAACCTCCCCGATTACAGGCTCTTCTACCCACCCCCCAATTCTGTCCTCAGGCGCCACCCCGCTTCCTGCGCAGTCTACACTTCGTCGACCTTCAGCCACCTCGCCTCCTAAGCAGTCTCCGCTCCCACGCGCCATGGACACCATCCCGCGAGGAGCACATACGACTCCACGTTGTCCTCCGGACCCCCGGATGAAATTCTTTGCAACCCTGTCCTTCCCTGGTTCCTCGAGTACCTGGCGAAGTGAACCTTGGGATTTCAGTGCAGCCAAACGACTGCATCTCCACCATGTGGCCCACCCCAACAGCGAGCATTTTAGAGAAAGATTGGGCATCCTATATGACCTAGTCTTCGAGCTCAGAAGAGAGGTGGCGGACCTCAAGTTTCATTTGTAAGCCACCGACGACAATGTGGCAACCTTTCTACAGATTCTCTCGACCATGCAAATGGAACTCTCCTCGGACCCTACTGGCATCACACCGGGGGGGGGAAATTGACACTGAGATAGATGACATGCTGCGACAAGCAGCCACGAGGCAGAAGGAAGCAGAGCACAGCGGCCCACTTGAACACAAGGAACGTGAGGAGCGCAAGGAGCAATGTGGGGATGATCAGTCGATCAATGCAGAGACAGAACCATGGGCAGAGGACCTCAGCGCCGCGTGGCTGGGCTTTTCGCCAGGTGTCTAGCTCTCTTTTGTTGTGCAACCTGTTTCTTTAGGCTCCTAGGCTAGATGGCATTTAGTTTGAACTTTGTCTGTTTTAAAACTCAGCAACTGTTTAAGACTGGTGACTTGGAGGCTGGCTGGACTGGTTTCCCCTCTGTTGGGGCAGTCCAGTAACTACAGCTAGTTTCATTTTGTATTTTGGGAACTTCTATTCAGCCATAGTAGGCACTACACATAATATAAATTTCTTACTTACAAAAAAAAAAAAAAGTCATTTTTCCAAAGAAATACTTATCTTCTTGTGGATAAAGTACAAAATCCTTTAGGAAATTCTCCTTGTGGATAAAATCCCAAATCCTTCGATGCAATTCTCATCCTAGATGTTGTTATTTGATCATATTTACACAACAATAAAATACTAATCTCCTCAATAGTTAAATACTTCTCTTCTTCTTCTGCAGTGGTCATATAATCAAATTCCATGATGCCCTTTTAAACTAAAGGACTCATAAATCTCCATATTAAGCAATTCTTCCAAAAAACTACTTAGTATCTAAAAAAATTCACAAATCTCCATTTTAAAAACCATTCTTATGAAATATACTTATCTTCTCTTTCTTCGGTGGAATAGATGTTCTCATATAATACTACGCCATTCTTGGACAATAAATAAAGGAATGCAATCGAGGAAAATTTAGAAACTTTATCTTTTCTGATGTGGGATAGAATCCGTTCTCAAATATTCATACATATTCAAGTTCAAAATTAGGTATTCATCATTATCTAACTTTAAATAAGTTTGAATGTACACCATTTAAGACAACAACAAACTTATCGAGGGGTTCTATATAATTCAAAATAATTGAGGAAAGGCTAAACTATAAATTTGACAAAACAAAAATTTGATAAAAGTCAAGAACATACATTTATGAATCATCCTGAATGGACACATCATTTCCTAATATGGGTGCTTCCTCAATCCCAATCTCCCTTCTGAGCACACTTTCAGGTACTCTCTTCTCCACATTAGCCTATATAACACATTTCAAATTTGAAAATTTAAAAATTATATTCAAATGATTATATAACACATTAAATTTAAATGATTTTAAGACATTAAGTGATACCTGTGAACTCCCACCCTCTTCAAACTCTCCCAATGAGAATTGAGACAAGCCAGCCCAAGTACCAGGAGATGGAATAGAGAGATGTGAACAACACAACTAAGAACTAAATCTAGGATTCAATGTGTTCACAATTATACAAAATTATAAATGTTGTTGAACTCTTATTCAAAAGAGTGGAGATTGAACAACTATTAAAAAAAACATACCTGATTCAATCCATCCAAATTCAAACTTGTCGAATCAAGTCCTCTACCGACTGGAGATTTGTTTAACATATCTCCAAACTACAATTAATGGCGAGAAGAACTCGATTATTTCTATAGAGACAAGGATATCTAAATCTGGAACTCGAAGTAAACTATCGTAAAATGCGCCAAAAGTTTCTGAAATAGATCACATACCAATCTGGAATTCAGGTCATCATTCTGAATGACCTTCTTCCAACCATCCTGACAAAATTTTGCATACTCTAAAACATTGCATCTAAGTCTGCATCTGTTTTATCAACAAATGTGGCACGATAATTGGCTTCTGCTCTCTGATGCTTCAAGCCAACATTAACACCATAAAACATAGTTTCCAAATTTTCCCCGATTGTAGTCTTGGCCTCTTTGCCAACTTCTGATGTAGCCTCAAACTTTGAAATTGATGCAAATGCCCCTGTTGGGTGAGGTACTAAAGGTTTTGGAGGCCTCAGCAATGCCGCACTTTGATATGCCCCTTTGCGATCATAAGTACGTCCTTTACCAGTCCTATAATATTTGGACGGTAGACTAGTATAATCTAGGTGCATGTGAAAGAAAAACTCCACAAAAAAGTGTCTTGCAAAATAGTGTGGAACCTCATCATTCCATGAAAATTTTTCATATGCCACAAAAAATCTATTATACAGATGTCCGACAAAGTCAGGGTGCTTAAAATATTGCACCCTCAACATTTTCCTCTTTGGGTCCTCTTTGAAATTGAACATGGAGATGGTGTCTTATTTTGAAACTCTGTTTTTTACTATCTCCCATTTATCAGGACCCATCACCTCTGACTTTCGCCGTCTGATTAGATTGACAAAACTGTCAGTGGTTGGGCCCATCTTCTGATATGCATCCATAAAGTTTTCCAGTGAATGAAAAAGAATTTGCAAACTTTGTTTTCTCTCCTGAGGAAGTTCCAATACCGCCAAATCATTTTCCAACCTCTTTTTAACACCTGAGCATCGCTCAAGCATCATTGCTTCAGTATTCCCTTCCCAAGGAAGTTCATCGCCAACATCTGAAGGATATGTGGATGTTGGCGTGTAATCTTTTATTTCTTCATAATGCGGCCTCCTAAATCCACCTTCACCCTCTGCACCGACATTTGAATCTTTGTGATAGCCACTCTCATTGTCGCCCCTTGCTTTAAATTAATTGCCTACACACACATTTGAAATAACTTCAAGATTTAACCTCACATAAATTTAAATACAAAAAAATTCAACAAAAATAAACAAAATTTAAGAAACTTACCAGAAATATTCTCTTTTCTAGAGCTATTCCCTACATTCTCAGGTGTAGGAGTATTGATGCGCAACCTATATAAGAAGGATGCATCCATAAAACTGGTTTGAGAAGGTTCTGCAGTTGATCTATTTACAGACTCGTTTGAAAATCTGCTCTGACGAGATTGTTGGTGCTCACTCAGAGTCTCAGTTGAAGAAGGAGTTCATGTTCTTCCTTCTTGAGAATGCCTAGAGCATTTGTAAGGAATGTTTGGATAATCTCGTGTCAACATCACTCCTCAATATCTATCCACAATGCAGAGTTTATCAATAAAAATCTAGATATGTACACAAGTTCAAGCAATTAAAAACGCAGAGATAAATCAAAGTTTTAAACAAGCAAGCCACAAAGGTACTCACTCATTAGAAGGTGTAAATACTGGTCATTCAGCCATGAATCATTCAACTAAAAGATAAGTAAGGGGTCCATAGACAACATGAACGATTATTATCCTTCACTCATCATCCATGCAGAGAAAAGCAGGGCATTTGAATCTATAGGTCTTTAAACACCGAAGTGATGACCTTCGATTCGACTCTTGACTGACTGCTCAGGCATGGATTGATGACTAAAGGGATAAGGAATAGAATATAAAACCACAATATTTTCACAATAATCAATAAAACCCACACATAGAAGTCATTGAAATGAGAAGTTGGGTTCGCCAAGGGACTTTCATTCCACTGAGAGGTTTATCATTCACAATCCACATCAAAGAAGAAGACGCAAAGACTGGTCATTTAGCCATGCATCAATCAACTAAAATATAAGTCAGGGGTCCATAGACATCATGGAAGACTCTTATCCTTCACTCATCATTCATGCACATAAAAGCAAGGCATTTGAATCTATAGGTCTTTAAACACCGAAGTGATGATCATCGATTCGACTCCTGGTTGACTGCTCAGGCATGGAATGATGACTAAAGGGATAAGGGACAGAAGATAAAACCACAATATTTTCACAATAATCAATAAACCCACACATAGAAGTCATTGAAATAAGAAGTTGGGTTCGCAAAGGGACTATCATTCCACTGAGAGGTTTATCATTCACAATCCACATCAAAGAAGAAGATGAAAAGACTAAACATTTAGCCATGAATCAATCAACTAAAAGATAAGTAAGGGGTCCATAGACAGCATGGCAGATTCTTATCCTTCACTCATCATCCATGCACAAAAAAATAGGGCATTTGAATCTATAGCTATTTAGGCACCGATGTGATGACCGTCGATTTGGGTCCTGGCCGAATGCTCAGGCATGGACTGATGACTAAAGGGATAAGGGATAGAAGATAAAAGCAAAATATTTTCACAATAATCAATAAAACCCACACATAGAAGTCATTGAAATCAGAAGTTGGGTTCGCCAAGGGATTGTCATTCCATTGAGAGTTTTATCATTCACAATCCACATCAAAGAAGAAGACACAAAGACTGGTCATTCAACCATGAATCAATCAACTAAAATATAAGTAAGGGGTCCATAGACAACATGGCAGATTCTTATTCTTCATTCATCATCCATGCACATAAAAGCAAGGCATTTGAATTTATAGGTCTTTAAACACCGAAGTGACGACCATCGATTCAGCTCCTGGCCAACTGCTCAGGCATGGAATGATGACTAAAGGGATAAGGGATAGAAGATAAAACCACAATCTTTTCATAACAATCAACAAAACCCACACAAAGAAGTCATTGAAATTAGAAAGTTGGGTTCGCCAAGGGAAATCAATTCAGAAAAACAACAAGCAAGTGGATTCATTAAAAGTTCCCAATGGTTGGATCCACTAAAAAAATGTATTAGAACATTTCTTTAATATTCCTTAAAGGTTCCCTATGATTGGATCCACAAAGACCGCATATAATGTAATGCATTAGAATCCCCAAAACAAAGAGTTTAATCTTCATAACATCATATCCCTCCATGTCCAAAACCTATTTTTACCTTGAAAACAATTGTAAATCGTATGAATCTTAGCTCTGGGAAAAAAATAAACCCCTTTTGAGACACTCATCAATCTTGTTTTATTATATATATGGGTTTGAAGATTTGGGTTGTAGTATTTCTATATAATCATGGAGAAATACTGAGAAAATTCAAAAGTGTTTATAATTTTTGATCTTATAATTAATATCATAAGTAACTTATTGTATCCTCATATAATTAGTTAGTTCCCCATTAAGAGAATGACTAAAACTAGGTACCTAATGTACAGGCACAAGAGACTACTAACATGAAAGAAAATTTGCTACCTATTGCTTAATGGGGGTTGGCATAAATATGCCAATTCTTGGCCAAATCATTTGAGAATGGAGAAGTAGATCACTCTATAGAACATTGATATACCATTAAAAATACTATTCAATAGAAATTCAATGAAATATCAATTTACTTATGAAGAGTTTTTGTTAACTAGAAGGTAGGGAAAATACCACCAAAGTGGAAGACATTGGAAAATACTACCAAAGTGGGAGACTGGTTCCTTTTTGAGTAGTTTACTACATAAGAAGGTCACTCATGTCTTACACAGAGATGTGACCAAGACTCGTGACAATATGTAGGACATGTGAAGCATAGGGGGGGATTTACTTACCCATTATCATTAGGTCTCACTAGATGGTTTCAAGATGTGTTTTGTCAACCTAGTCCAAATATAAATGACTCTTGGCAATGGATATTTCTTGTACACTACGAAATTGTGTTAAAAAATACGATGCACTCATGAAATAATTGTTCCATATATACAGTAGATTATTCTTTCTTAAGTACAATGCCATATTCACTCTTTGAAATTCAATTCCATCTTACTCATGGTTGTTTATATTTGATAACAAAATGAATTCTACCTTTTTGCAAGATTGCTTTCGGCTCTTTTCCTTTTCATTTAAAGAGAAACAATGCCACAATACTAGTAAATTACACCAACACACAATTTTTTTTAAATATCAACATCCCTAAAAAAAAGTAAATAAATTTGTATATACTACCAAAGATCTCAAATGATGGATAAATCCAAGGGATATAGGAAAGTGTCATAAGGTATCTACAAAACTAGTAAAAATAGAGCTTCAAATGGAACTTTATGCCTTACTAGTCAATGGAATGTATATGCTATTATGCGTTCAATGGTTAATGTAGTTATGTGCTTGTGTAAAAAATATTCAAAATAGATTCTTGAAATTAATATGGAAAGGTGAAACTTATAAACTATATGGATTTTAAACATTAACTAACAAAATAATTACTTCACAATGCAAGAAAAATAGTAGAACAAAGAGTGGTGGGTGGACGGAGTTGGGGGTATAGAGAGAGAGAGAGAAATAGATTCTCTCTTGGTTACCAACAAACTTCCACTAGGTTAACAATTGAGTACTTTTGGTAGGTTACCAACCAAAAGTTTGGTTAGAGGTTACACACACAGATATGTGCTAGAATGAGATTGTTGTTATCTTTCCATACCCAATAAAAAATAAACTCATGAAGAGTCCTAATCAATAGTCTTCTCATGAAAAGAAAAAATGTCAAAGGTGCAGTTTGGTCCTAGGTGGGGTAGATACGAAATTGTCCTCTTTGACATTTGAGCTAGTCCTAGTTAACATATCCAATTAAAAGTCAAAACTTATTACTTGACTCACCCTTTGACTTGTATTTTAAGAAGTCATTTATTTTGTAAAACAATTTTCATTATCAATTACTCATCTTTATTGAAATATATCTTTGTAAATTTTGATATACAAGTATATTTTCTCCACAAGTGCATGATAGAAACACAAATATGTGGAGATCAATCATGATATTAAAGGAATTTAAGTAGACAAATTAAACATTTCCTAGGAATCATAAGGAATCGTGTAAGAGTGCGACTAAGTGTGAAGTTTTGTTGGGAAGTTCCACTAGGAGAGAACTTACCTAATATGGAAGTAATAGATTTATTGAACTATGAATAATTGACTTGAAGATCACATTGATGGACAAATAATGGAAATAATGGATGCATGTTTCTAGAACATGTCAACAAAAGCCTAAAAGGTTCTAAGAATGTTTATTGGTCAATTCTTCATGTAGTATGTTATATGAGTAGTTCAATGATTGAGAACTAAGTTGATTGGGATTCTTGGTAGAATAGCACTCAACGTTACCATGGAATAGATCGATTCTAATGGTTTCTTTGAGGGTGCATATATTAACCTTAATGAGTTGACAAAATGTACAAGGGATTACAAGATCAAAAGAAACATGTGTATGGTGCATCTACAATAACTATTGAACCAATTTATCGTCATTAGGAAGTGGGCATCAAATGACATGTAGAAGTTGAATTGATTGTTCAAGTGACATGTAAAGAAGAGGAACAATTGTAACTATCTCATAGAGATTGAGAGAGGGAGGTAGAAGTTTGAAGATTACAATCAAGGAAGGATGCAATTATAGGTGATTTTTGTGTTGAGATGGTATGTGACATGGGACATTTAAAAATGTAAATGTGTGCTCTATATGATCTTATGTTTTGTTAAATGACAACTTGAAAGTTTGAAAAGAGAAGTTATGTCAGTGTAAGATTGAAATCTCACTCAAGGGGATGTTTTGGCCTTCTGCTTTCTTGGCTTATTAGCAAATGAACATTCCATAAATGTAGAAAGAAATCAAATATGAAAAGGAATCCCCATTCATGACATTGAATTCATTTTTGTGCTTAGCTAGATGATTCGTTTAGTAGTTGGAGCAAGATCCATTATTGAATGATGCTTGATTCATATTTGCATAATAGAAATATTATTCTTTTTTTGTTTGGGTGATGCGGATTACTCGAGCCCAAGGATGCATCAAAACCATCATTCAAGAAAATATTTTAGGGTCATTTTAGGCTAGAGATTACTGAATTATATTGAGTTTCCATTTTTTCTTCACTAAAATGACCTCTATCCTAAGCCTTATAGCTACATGATATTTTCAAGGTGCTTGGGATTCAACACACCATTGAACTTTATGTAATATAGGTAGGAAATACACCCATAATTGTATTATATGATGTCCACACTAGTTAAATTAAGATTCCATATATGAGAATGTAAAGATAAAGATTTTGGATTTCAATTTATGTTGTCAACCTATAGGTCCTTATCCAAGGGGCATAAATTCCCTAGAACCAAATGGGGGGAATGGATGAATAGATATAGGGGATTTCCCCCATTATCTCAGTGTTAACTATCACTCATTCTAGTTAATGGACTAAAAAGCTATTATTGAACCTAAGCTATAGTTCAGGTTGATGTTGTTTTTCTCTCCAAGGTCTAAAGGCCTTGGGTTATGGGTGGGATAAATAGTGGAAAATAAATCAATGTCACAACGGTAATCAAATTGTCATTTCTCACAAATCCCACCACTATGATAACCCACACCCTCAAGAGTAGAGCTAGATCAGGTAAATAAAATTGAGGGGAAGAAATCAAGGGCCTATGTGACCTTGGATTCATGTAAGGTTCTCTCCTTTAACATCATTTGATGACTAATTATATGTAATTCCATCCCAAGGTCACTTCATCTAAGGATTCCCTTAGCGATGACTCATATGAAGTATATGGATGTATACTAGTTGGAAACATTCCTAGCAGAGAAAATCTTGGTATAGTAAGGAAGAAGGAAATTTACTATTTTTGGGGGAACACAATGTCTTTGTGTAACATAAGAGCATATTTGTAAATAAAAAGATATACTTATCATGAACTATACTAAAATCACTACTAGGAGAAGCTTATGCTTGAGAAGCATCCACAACTCATGCTAACTACTATAGTTAATGAAGTAGTCCAAATTGTTGGTAAAAGTTGAAACTTCAAATGCTCCATCCATGGAGAGATCTAACTTCAAATAATCACCAACATATAGCTACCAATGCATGAGATCCTAATGCTTCATATAAAAAACTCTTTCCCAACAAATCCATCTTTAGATCCCAATGCTATAGTAGTTGTTGTTAAAGTGGTGCAATATACATCTCTCAATTCAAATGATCCTGAATATATATTGGCTTGAAATATTTAGTCTTATGTTACTGTTCACTTTACTGGTTCCATACTTCGTTGGATTCATTTATATGAGAAATTGGTCATGCTATTGGAAACAAATACTATAAGGAAGTTATGGCACTTAGAGGAGAAAGTTACATGTTATAACATGTTTGAGGATCCATGGGTAGTGGTGAGAGGTAGTGATGAAATGCAGAAACAAAAGGTCATGACAAGTTTGATCTGACTTTCAGGTCAAACCAATTAATAAGCATTTAATATGGGACGTCAAACCCATTAATAAGTGGAAGCATTGTAATGATAGTTATTTAACTTTAGTTTTTAAAATATTTTTTGGACTTTGATAAATACTTCAAACATACAGTCTTCCACCAGGATATTAAATCTCATAATTATTCTCTAAGCCAATAAAAAACTATAAATTAAAAAAATTAAAAACACAGTTTGCAATAAATATAAATAACTATTTTTAAAAAACCATGAAAAACATATACAAAATTAAATGCACACACAAAAAGTCAAAAGTCTTCCACTAGGATATTAAATCTCATAATTTTTCTCTAAGCCAATAAAAAACTATAAATTAAAAAAATAAAAAACACAATTTGCAATTAAAATAAATAACTATTTTTAAAAAACCATTACAAACATATACAAAATTAAATGCACTAAGAAAAAGTCAAAACACGTGAAAACTATAATACTTGACCTAATAAGGATTAAAAATATATTAACTAAGCATGATGTTATTTAAAGTCCAACAAAAATAAAATCTGTATAATTTTAGGTATAATCCCATTATTTTAAAAATGTATATAAAATTAAAATGAATATGATAATTGAGACAAATGCCAATGTATGTAATACATTTTACAAAGTCACATATAATTAACAAATATTAATAATGTGACAATCTATAACAAAAAAACAACGAAACAAAAATCTTATATAAATTTAGGTATAATCACATTGTTTTAAAGATGTATACTAAATTAACAAAAAAAACCAACATAAATAAAATCTTGTATAAAGAATCACATTGGTTTAAACATGTATACAAAATTAAAATCTACCAACATAAATAAAATCTTGTATAAATTTAAGTATAATCACATTGTTTTAAAAATGTATATAAAAAAAAATGTATATAATGGTTAAGACCAATGGCAATATATGCAATCAATTTTATAAAGTTACATATTATTAATATTTATATAATAATATAAAAATTTATAAAAAAACCATCAAAGTACTTTTAAAAAAAATACCTTAAACATCAACTTAAATGTAATTTTTGTAAAAGTAATGTCAATATTTTCAGTATTTCATCTAAACAAACCACCAATGTCTTCATCTAACCCAATGTTTTCATATTGTATATATACAACGATATCTACATTGGTTTTCCAAGCATATCAACATGAACCTCCACACGCTTTTGAAAATTCGTTTGAATAGGACATCATCATATCAACTTCAACAAGCTATTGAAAATTCGTTTGAGTAAGACACCATCGCTTCATTGGTGTGAGTTGGAAATGTCCATTGTTTGAACTATGATGACATATTAATGCAATTATGCAAGTGATAAAATGTGTTGAATGGATGTTAAAAAGGGTGTGGAATTTTCTCGAAGTTAAAAAGTTTACAAGATAAATTATTTTTTAAATTTTATAGGAATTTTGTTAGAATTTATGGTGTCTTCTTTTTAGTTGAAATGATCTTTTAAATTTTATAGGAATTTTGTTGGAATTAAATCACTGATAGATGCTTGATTTCTGTTTCATAAGTTAGCTAGATCTTGGTGAGGCCTTTACAATGACATGTGTATGTGATGGCTACTTCGTTTGATGTTCTAGATCAATGTTTATGGAATATTCATTTATTAATAAGCCAAGAAAGAAGAAGGCCAAAACACAGATAATTTGTTTAGCTGTTGAAGCAAGATCATCTGTTGATAGAAGCTTGATTTCTTTTTCAGAAGTTAGATAGATATTGGTGAGGCCTTTACTGTGGTATGGGTATTTGATGGCTACTTTGTTCGCTATTCCAGAGCATAGTTTAGACCTGGGGAATGACTTTGCATGGGTTATGTCAAATGGCAGCCAATGTGGATTCTTGTTAGTGCACCATCATGATTTATCAGCATGGCTTGACTGATGCAGATAATGCTTACAATTCTTTTAAACTTTTATTAACACCAAAATGCTAGTTTTTGTGGTGGATGGTCTTTTAAAGGACCGAAACATGATAACCTTTGTTAAAGTAGGTTTTTCATGCAAGACATTTTGTCAATTGACCTCTGGTTGACAGGCTAATTTGAACAGGGAAATGTCGTGGGCACCCAACTGCTTGGCCATGGAGCTAAGCCCTCGTGGCCAAGTCAAAGTCTAGTGGACTGTGACTTGGAAGCGAGGGCCTAGCCCTGTGGCCAGGAAGTTAGCACCCATGAAATTTCCCTGCAAGGCCTCATAAATAATTAAATTTTAATTAAAAAAAATAAATTGAATTTGGAAGAAAACTAAAACTCTGTTTAAAATATAACTAAAAGTAAAATTAAAATAAAAAACTAAAACTAAATCTAATTTGAACAGGGCAATGTCGTGGGCACCCAATTGTTTAACTAAAACTCTGTTTAAAATATAACTAAAAGTAAAATTAAAATAAAAAACTAAAACTAAATCTAATTTGAACAGGGCAATGCCGTGGGCACCCAACTGTTTGGCCACAGGTCTAGGCCCTCACGACCAAGTCACAATCCACTAGATTGTGAATTGGCCATGAGGGCCTAGCCCTGCGGCTAGGCTGTTGGCATTCCCATGACATTGCCTTGCTCAACCTCCTAATTAATTAAATTTTAATTCAAAAAAACTAAATTAAATTTGGCAGAAAATAAAAAATTAAATTAAAATTAAAATTAAAATAAAACTAAAGCTAAAATTAAAAATAAAAATAAAAATAAAAAACTAAAACTAAAAGACAAATAAAAATCTAAAATTATAAACTAAAATGAAAACACAAAGAAATACCTTTAACTTGCGGACAACTCACCAAAACGGCCTCTGTACCAGCACGATCATTGCACCCAAACGCTCACAAGACCTCTGCGCCAAAAGCTCACACCTCTGCACTCACGATCTCTGCACCAAACACTCATAGAACTTTGCGCTCATGACCTCTGCCCAAAAATCTCACAGACCTCTGCACTCACAGACCTCACAAACACTCACAGACCTCACAGACCTCATAGACCTCACAAACGCTCATAGACCTCACAGACCTCACAAATGCTCACAGACCTTTGCGCTCATGACCTCACAAATGCTCATGGACGCACACATGCACGCTAAAACACCAAAAAAAGTTTGAAAACCATTCAAAATTGACATGCGGTTGATATATAAACATTCTTTTAGCCGAACAATCTTTCGACCAAAAGAATGTTTGGTCGAAAGATTGTTCAGCTGAACAATATTTCGACCGAAACATTGTTCGGCCCGAATATCTTTTGGCCGAAAACATATTGTTTGATGGAAAAAATCCGTCCAACTTAATTTTTACATGCAAATCGAGGGTTCCGTCACTGCACCGTTCGATTTGACATTCCACTTTTTGGCCGAAACAAATATCTTTCAGCCGAAAAATAATATTAGTTCGGCCGAAAAAATATTTTTCAGAATTTTTGAGATCTAATTGTCACGAAAGTGTTACTCACCTTCGTGATTTCACCCATGTACCAATCGTATTTGAAAGACATAATTATAGAGGCTGCCAAATCAGATTTGCAATATAAGGAATTAGTGGCAAAATTACAACAAGGTATTTTGCAGCAGAAAATTGAAGATTACAAGCTAGATAATGATGAAATTATCAGGTGCAGGGGCATAATTTATGTACCAAATTATCAAGAATTGAAAATTTTGATATTGAGAGCAATGCATAATGTTCCTTATGATGGGCACCCAGGATATTAGAAAACTATTGGAGCTATCAAGAGCCAATATTATTGGCCAGGCATGAAGAAAGAGGTTGTTGATTTTATTGCCAGATATTTGGAATGTCAAAAGGTAAAGGCTGAGCATAGACACCCATCTAGTTTGCTACAACCATTACCCATTCCTGAGTGGAAATCGGAAGTTGTAACAATGGATTTCATCACCAAACTTCCTAGAACAAACAAGAAACATGATTCTATCATGGTAGTGGTGGATAGGCTTACTAAAGCTTCCCATTTTGTTCTAGTTAAGCTCACTCACAAGGAAGCGAAAATTGCTAATGTTTATATGAGGGATATTGCTATACTACATGGCATACCCAAGACAATTGTGTCTGATAGAGATCCAAAATTTACCTCGAAATTTTGGAAAGGAGTGTGTTAACTCAAAAAACGAAACCTTCCCTTCGGCCGAATTTTGGTGGGATATCATAGCTTTCAGTAGTAGCTTCAAGTCATTTTTGAGTTTTTTCAGTTCAGAAAAATTTTGGTTTCTTGGTGTGTCCTAGGAAATAATCAAAAATAAAGTCTTCTATTTCGAAAATGTGA